>NW_021011513.1:2635639-2753832 GCF_003987935.1 Bombyx mandarina
ACAGGCAGTGAGTTCCGAGAATATTGTGAAGAAGAAGACATCGAACATGTTACAATCACTACTGGAATACCTCGTGGAAATGGCCAAGTAGAACGCATGAACAGTATTATTATTTCTGCGTTGACAAAGATGTGTATTGAAGAACCTGGTCACTGGTACAAATATACAAGCAAACTACAACAAGTGATAAACAGCACATACCAGCGGGCAATCTGTACTACGCCATTCGAACTGTTAACAGGAGTGAAACTTAAACTGAAAGAAGATTTATCAATTTTAGAATATTTAGAAGAAGAAAATAGATTGCAATTTATGAATAGGAGAGAAGAAGCACGAAGAGAAGCCAAAGCTCAAATTTTAAGAATGCAAGAGGAGAATAGAAAGACTTATAATAAACGACGTAAAGTAGGAGAAATGTACAAGGTTGGAGATCTTGTAGCTATTCAAAGGACACAATTTGGGAACGCCCTAAAATTGAAACCTAAATTTTATGGACCATATCGCATCACTAGGGAAATGGGGAAAGGTCGATATGAGGTCGAAAAAATAGACAGAAGCAAAGATGGGCCAGTACGAACTACATCAGCATTAGATTTCATGAAGAGGTGGCCTTGACTCAATCTAACTCTGGTCTGAGTGTTTAGGTGCATTGTAACACTACACTGTTTGTTTATTTTAGGTTGATCTAGTATTTACATTGCTCATTTTGTTATTGAATAAGTAACTGTGAATAATTATCATGCATTGCTGTTCTCTGTGTCATTGTAACTTGTTTGCCTCTAAACTGATAGTTTAAACCTACTGTTTTTGTTGTGTTATGTACTAAGTAAGAGTAATTACTATTTGTTTTTATTAGCTGTGTGCAGAGTTATAGCATGATTGTTTGTAATAGGTAGTATAAGGTTTAACTAAAAATATTTTTGTAGCGTTATTATTGTGTAAAAATGTTTAGAAAAAAAAAATTTGCATAGTAGTAGTATTAGGTAAATTAAGGTAAAGTTAGAGATTTTATTTTTGTTATTTTTATTTTTAATTCATAAGAACTATTTTATTATCTCAGTACTTTCAGTCTGAGGCCAGACTGATGTGCAGGAAGGCCGAGTTGTAGGATTTAATTATTACTAACATTTCTAATTATTGTAAAACATTTCTGAACGAGTGAAAGATTCTGAACGCATGATGTGTGAAAGGGACGGATGTAGCTCTAGTTCGCTCTCTCGCACGACGCCGCCATTAGGAGTAAGACGTGTTCAAAGTGCTCTCTAAGAATTAAATAAAAAGTATTGTGAAACCCTAGAAAAGAGTGATTTCATTTAGACCCACACCTACATATATGTACACAAAGTAAACGTGTTTTGGTATTTCGTTGTTCTACATAAACAAATAAAACTAATTTCGCAGTGTCAAAAGAAACATTCACATGAAAACGCTTTGTCGTCTACAAGTGTACTTAAAACACTTTTTATTGTATATATTCATTTATTGTTCGCTCCCAAATTGGTTAAGATTCAAGACGTTTCTTTGTTTTGTAACAGTAGGTACTACTTCACAACGTGAGGGGGTATTTTGCTTGTAAATGAAACAGTGGGCTTAGTGCGAGCTTTTTAACGTTCTCGATAGCGTAAGAGTTAACTCGAATTTGTATGCAATTGGAACAGCGGCAACGTACGCAAACGATCCCATTCCATACAAATATGAGCAGCTAACTTGTAATTTATGTTGGTTCGTAGGTTCGTGGAATGCACTAACAGAGGTTTTTGTGAGAAAAATATTTATTTCCTATAGTGGCGTCGGATGACAAAACTTTAGTGGTTAGGAAGCGCGCGGCGTTCGTTGGTTTGGTCACAGCACTGACTTCGTTCGCCTCAGGTCACCGGTCCGAGGCCCCCTCACCTCTCGTTGAACCCCGCGCACTCCCTCTTACAAGTCTTGTTAATTTAAAACTAAGCTAAAATTTGCTAACTTCTTTTGACAAAACGAATTCACCACACAAACAAACATACACCAAATATACTAATCACAGCTCCAAATTTATATTTAACGCATCGCTAACATGCCCCACTCCAGTGCTGCCTCAGCAGCACTCACTCCCAACTGGTAATCGAGCGATACGCGTGACCGATCTAGTTAAAATTCCCGATTTAGTTTTAAATTACATAACTTTTACGCTATCGAGAACGTTAAAAAACTCTCACTATAGTCGGATTTTTAATTAGACGAAGCCAGGTGACAGTAGCTAATGTCACTTTGTGAAATAATGTTGCTATATTTAAAGTAATAGTGATGCGTTCAGTTCTCGTTCAATCACATGAATGAACAATGAGTGTGAAGAGTTAATCATTAATTTCAAAGTATAAAAGAATATTATTTATATTTTACAATAAAATTGTATTAAAGTGCTCCAATATATGTTACTAGTAGTATGTAACTACAATCAGTTTTTTGATTTTCATTACCTACCTATAATTGTTATATTTTATACGTCTATAATTTCAACTATATGATGTATTAGAAATAGGACAGTCTTACAAGCTTCCTCGCAATGTTTTTCTTAATGTTTAAAACACTCGGTATTCAGTACAGGTAGATACTATAGGAACATAATATTTCGTCGAAAACTCGTTGGTATGTACAAAGCACGCCTAAAATTCGAACCCCGTACTCGATATCGGCAATTCGACACACCAACTATTCACTAGACAATCGAGGCAATTTCATTAATTCAGGAGTTTTTTCAATCGTTCACTTTGTCACAACACTATTTTTATTTCATCAAAAACTGACAACACAGTAAACGTCAGTTGACTTCGTCTAATAAAAAATCCGACTATAAGCACAAAGAGCGCGCACGAGTCGAGTTCGTCTCCAAATTTACTGCGCTACCGACGTTTAAGGTTTGATTAAAACTTTGACACGTTGTAAGGCATACCTATAATTTATAGAAACTTTGTTGTGAAAAATAACATTGAAAAAAATTATGACTTATCGAAAAACAAATATGGCCGTGGACGAGAATGAGTGAGTACGTAGTTAGAATATCTCGCTAGCTCTCTCGCACACTAGGTGCTTTACAAAATCTCTAGCAAACAATTTTAAAAAGTTTCTCTCGTTAAATATAATCGTTTTTAAGCTGGCTGATTTTCTTCATTATTACACAGCCCAGAGAGTACACTGCAGAACATATTAATATTCTTACAGTATTATGTTTTGGATAGCAGGAATATTTCGTGAACAATTACATTTTACATTTCAGACAAACATTAGGAAACAGTCAAGATTTTTTTAAATTTCAATTCTAACAAAAAAAATTTTTATTACAGAGATAAGCTTACAGCCTAGTTCGTGTTAAGTGTTTTAAGTAGCACACGAACGTCACACATGAGGCGGAGTTTTCAAAACGGTTGTCTAGCTATCACTATTGAAAGAGGCCCTAAGGTTGAACTGAAAGACTGTCTACATCAAATGCATATGAATAGTTTCATTTTCGCTTTATTAGCAGCACGGAAAAAGTATATAGATTCGACCTAAATTTCCGAACATTTAAAGTAAACAGTCCAACGCTGATGGAATAAATCGCGAGTTGCTGCCATCATCACTGAGCCATCAATCAACCCCCACACCGCACCGCCGTAATTAAGTCCCAAATTATCCCCTATACACCCTTTAGTAAACAGTTTATTTTTCTAGCAGTAACTACACAAAACAAATACAGTTTACTAAACGATTTTAATCTTTCAGCGTAGAAGACGTTTGACACGTACTTTACTTTCTTATAAAAATTGGTTTGTGGTATTTAAATACCCGCCTAGTCACATCGCTTTTCACGCTTATCTTGTCTTTTCGTCCACCATGATATTATATGTTCTGACATGTCCATCTGGTAAGGTAGTTGGGAAAAAGACCTCGATGGTGCAGCCCAATACGTTGGTCCGACCAGATCCGCACCGCTCTTGATTCCACATTTCACAACGCCCTCCACACCGCCAGAGACAAGAATAGATGGAGGAAGATCGTGCGTGCGAAGGTGATACAAATTTGTTTAGGTTACATTAGATACATTGACAAAAACACTAATAAAACAGATTTTACATCAAAAAGGGCGGTCACGACCCTCAGCAATGAGGAATACGATGCAGGGAGGAGGATATAATATGTTCTGACATGTCCATCTTCAAATAAAGTTACTCAGGGGTAGGCAGCAGCTTGGCTATGCCCCCGGCATTACTGACGTGTTTGAGCGACGGCATCCCCTCCCCATTAGGTGGGTCTACGAATTTTTTTAAGTATTCTTAGTTTTGTTAATGTCAGGTTGATTATCCAAATCTTGATAGCATTTCAAATTAATAGACTGTGCGACTAAGAAACTGTGTTATTTAGTATAAAGGAACGACTTCCTCGGGCAACTTACGAAATGTTGCTTCTCTGTCTATCTTCGTCAGGTGTATGTGGTGCAATAAGGATAGCGGTAATGTTCAACACAGGTGTAATGAAGTGTCAGGGAAATGAAAACTGCTATTTGGTGATGAACTGCTTGGAAGGCTACGAAATTCAAGATGGAGGTTTTTTTTATTCTATATGTAAACAGAAAATATGGTGATCCACATTATGAAGATAATATGTAAGCAGTTTCTAAAAAGACTTAATTTATCCAAAGGCTTTTTTCTAGAAAGCAGCGGCAGTTCAAGCAGAGTGGAATGAGATGCATATTCCAATAGAAGAAGAGTGTACATGTACAATAAAATAAATTATTGTAGTTGTCGTTGTTAATGTAATAATTGATTGTGACGTACCCATTTAGGGCCACAAAAAAAAACAATCAGTGTTGTTTTTTATGACGTAATATAAAGATAATTATTGGATCGGCAACATATTGTTAGGCCCTAGAATAGTAAGCATACCTAATATAATTTATTACTTCTTATAATTTTTTCTTTCGGTTTTTTTCCTATCTATTCTAAAGGGGAACCTCGAAGGGTACTAGCTTCACAGAACGAGGTTTGATAAGTAGGGCAACCCCACAATTGTGAAATAGACAACTGAAAATGCTAAACATACAGAGCACCGACCGTTCCGACAATTCGTTTTGTAATATAAATTTTACAAAACTCGCCAGAACGCCATTTTGTTACGATCTACGTCATTTGGCGCCAAAATGTACTAGCTAACTGCAATAGCGCATACACTGAATTGTGATTCGTTTTTAATTTGTTATAAAAAAAGTTATTAGTTTTTACATATTTAGTGATTTAAAATATTAATAATAAAAATAGTGACTGATATACGTACGTTTCCAGTTAATTTAAAATCTATTTAGGTACTTTTTACATTAATACTTCTTTTGGCATGCGGTCGCTATTTCTTTTTTTTTATTCCACCCTGGCATCTGCGTGGAGCCGCGGCAGGTTCGCGTGATTAATTCACAAAAGTTGCGAACTCCACGCTGTAAGTTTACGGCAATCAATCATATTTGCACGATACGCTCCGTCGTACCCCGTGTATAACTTCAACTTGCTTAATATTATGTACAGTTATTGCTGTTTTAAGACGATAGCAGTAATTTAGTTAAGATAAATAACGGTTCTTTGCAGAAATTGGTTTTTTTTTAAACAGACGAGATACGCGGAAGGGAAAATTTTCTACTTTGTAAATTTTGCGTTTCATTTATTGGACAAGATGAGTTATCGAGCACATGGTGGACCTGGTAGTGATTAATATTATTTGATCATGGAAATTACAATCGATGATCCTCCGTGAGATATAAGTTATAAGCAAATGTACCTACATACCTACATAAACCAACCTTAAATAAATTATTCTATGAAAGCTTTTTTTGCTCATGACGCATCGTATAATAATAACGAAATTTATTATTATGGACTATCGAACTAATGTCAAGTTATTCCTACCAAAATGTTTCCGATTCTTTGTAAGGGGTTGTGTATAAGACATATTTAACCGCTGCCCGTTTTCGACGCGAAGCATGTCCCGCTGAGTTTATAGCCGAATCTTCTCAGTGGGTCGCGTTTCCGATCCGATGGTAGATTCTACGAAGCACTGCTCTTGCTAGGGTCAGTGTTAGCATCACTCCGGTTTGAGCCCCTTGAGCTCACCTACTAGTTAAGGTTACGCTGAAATAGCCTCTCAAGGCTATCGGTTTTTCCTTGAGGTTAAGTGCCCCGTTCTGAAAGATGGAGGGCACAGTAACCGCTCTGTTAAAATGTTTTTGCCACGGGCGGTGGCTTTCGCGTGTGCTTTCTCATTTAAGCTGCAATATCGTGTTTACGATTTGTTTTTAATTAACGAATAAATTATTAGTACTCGATATACGAATTAAAGGGAGATTTAGATATGGAATTCAGACTTAGATATTAACCACGGACTACATCTGGCGAATTACCTACTTTACAGGCGCAGCCCGAGATTTCCGGATACATAAAATACATACGTATTTAATTAGTAAGCATGTAGTATTTTAGAACGGTTTTATAGGTTTGACTTAGGTCTACCTGGCAATGTAATAGAACGTATTTTCCACATCTTCAAGACTGGCTAACGTAAAATATTTCAAAGGTTCACAGGTGACCCTAATGGCCTCAATGGTTCTGTAAGATAAGGCTCACCGGTGAGCACCGTGGCCTGAATGTAAATAGTCGATAGTAATTATAATAGTCATACGACGTTTAATGTACTTTGGCCTAAGGATTTAATTAGAATTAAGGGATAAAAAATGTTAATTTCTCTTTTATGTTTAATTTTAATTTAAAACTACTCATTTATTTAAGATCTCGTTAATAAAGAGAGATTACAATTAGGGTTTCAATGCGTAACAAAACGCGTCGTTAAATTCGCGCATCTGTACCGGCCTTTACCTAAAATACGTTCGGAAACTGAAACTTCGTGCATAAGTTATCGAACTCTCTTGTTGTCAGAAGTTCGGTGCTCCGTTTTCCGAACGGACCACATGTCCAGCAGTCCCATTTAGATGCAAATTTATAAGGACAGATTTTTTCTTTCGCACCCGTGTCTAGTTGAAATAACTTGTATACATAATTCATTCGGAATGGCTCCTGGAAATACAAAGGAACTTATATTTTATTAGTTTTCCCCTGTTTAGATGTGTTGTCACTATTTTTATTTGGTTTCAACAGTAAGTTACTGCAAGGCATTGTTATTTATTGTCGCTTTTATTATTATACGTTCTGTTAAAGATAAGGCTTGGGGTAAGTTGCGGTTTGGTGGTAACCTAGCCAAACCCCCAGCATTGCTGACGTCATCCATTTAAGCATGAACATCAACCCTGCCTGGTTTGGCAGGGAGCTCAAGCCCGGGAAGAGGGGATTGCCTCGAGGCCTGATCCGTAAGAACACGAAGGCCCGACGACGCACATTACATTCCGCCTCGAGCAGCCGAACGAGGCGGAGTTCTCCATTGTTGTCGCTGTCCACTTGAAATGTAATAAATGGAATTCATTGGAAAAGTGAGTCCTATTTACTGTCACTATGGAAGGCAATGACAACAACTAATAAAATGACGTCATCGTCTGTAATGATAATGTGGCGCCAGTCGCTGACGCCATCAGAACCTCTAAAGGGTCGTTGAGATTAAAATTTAACTCGCGATAGATTCGTTACGACTATAGAAAAAAGATACAATTTAGGAAGAGTGAGAGTGAGAAAATAGACAGCGTCTCGCGAACCACTCGACCGTGGACAGAGGGAAGAGACAAAGCTTTTTTTTTATTCTGCCCAGCTGAGAGCCTTGAGAGGCTATTTCAGCGTAGCCTTAACTAGTAGGTGAGCTCACGGGGCTCAAACCTGACGACGTTGCTAACACAAACCCTAGCTAGAGCTGTGCTTCGCAGAATCTACCACCGGATTGGAAACGCGACCCACTGAGAAGATCCAGCGAAAAACTCAGTGGGCTGAGGGTTAATTTACTCGTCGAGCCCTTCGTCGCAAGCGACGGGTTCGACGAGAACGATGACCGGTGCCTGAGGTACCTAAAAGCACCGTTAGTGGATCGGGAGGATCCGAAATGACGTGTTTGGGGCGACGTCGACTGCTTTCCATTCTGTGAGACAAAGCGAGCTAAGTCGTTTCTCTTATAACACATTCTGTTTACGGGGCTTGTTATTAGTTTGCCATTGCTTTTGTAGATGGCAGTAGCATATTAATTAATTTATATTTTATTTTTAAAATACATATATCTTTCTATATATTTAATTTAAAATATATATAAATGGTGAAGAGGTTGTTTCTCTTATAAATAGCATTCTCTACTACAAGATAAATTTGATTTAAGGACGAAAAATGAAGAAAATCACAATGCTACGCACCGCAAAATTAAATACTATTCTTTGACGTGCACCAAGTTGCACGCGCATCATTTTTTTGTAAAGTAAATTCTTATATCACTTTCAAACGATATCTAGCACCTCTTCAAACGGTAGCCTTGTTAAATAATCCTAGTTTACACCAAACGATGTCTCTTTCGTTCATGTTTTAGATGAATTAATGCAAAAACAAATACTGCTTAAAGGTTATAAAAATTGTTTAATATAACAATAGGCATAATAATAAGTAAGTTGTATAAGTTTCATAAGTAACTCACAAAACTTTCACGTTTTGATTTCTGAAAGTTTCAATAAATAACCATAAAGGGATATTGAAATGGCTAAAAGCGTTTTTCCTCATAACAAATTAATTTAAGGTAATAAATTTTGGTAAATATACAACCTGCGCCATCTGTACTCTAGAATCAATATTACACTAAATAAGTTAACTAATGACGCCAGCAGATGGCGCTAAGTGGATCGTTGCTCGTTAGGTACACATTTACATTTATTATGGCTACGGGAAAATGCGAATTTGTCAAATGGAATTTAATGAATTTCGCGTAAACGTTTTAGCATATTAAAAGGGTGAGTACGGCTCATCAAGTAAATTGTGTCTTCATATCTTCGTTTGCTTTTCATTTGCATTTGAAACACCTAAATTATTATGCAAAAATAAGTTTGTTTAGTCAGTAAGAATTCTTTGTGAATTTCAAAAAAATGTCTGAATGGATAATAAATAATGCGGGATAGCAACGTTCTAAAAATTGTAAAATCTTGTAAGCAATATTTATCTTTCAATAATGAACACCACTAAACAGGCAAGTAGGCATTTTAATTAATTTGAATAACAAACGATTTACAGAACATGGTTAAGATGGCGTTAAAAAAAAAATAGAAATTTTCGATAATAAATTCAATATAAACTATTTGAGATGTACATATGTGTAACGTATTTACGTGTGTGTACGACTGTACGTGTTATAAAGAAAATAATGTACACACATACACTATTTTTTGTACAAAATTTATTTAATATTAGATTTAATACCACTATTTTGGAATCTTTAATACAATCCCGTATGGTCTAGTGGCTAGGATACCTGGCTTTCACCCAGGAGGCTCGGGTTCGATTCCCGGTACGGGAATTCCTTTTGCGTTTTTTTACCTTGTAATCAAAATGATCCGATGTGCGTAACATTTTTCTTCATTCGCTCCCAGTATGAACACAATGTCTGCTGTATCGATATCTTCGGATAGTCTTTGTAAGTCGCGAAGTAACCCAGTGAGACCTGCCCTTTCTACAGACGCTGCACAGCATGTCCCGGGGACTCTGTTCGCCATGGATACAAAATTCCACACTATTTTACGAGATAAAATTTTATTGTAAAATAAACAGTACTTCACTTCGATAGTTCAAGCACTTGCAACACTAGCTTTATTGTTTTCATGTAATTTTTGTCAGAACATAACCTATCAATAAATCTCTATGTAAAAGTTCTCGTAAAAATGACTCGTTTATATTTAACACTTAAAGACGGCTCCGAACAACACTAACAACACAAATCAGAATCACTTTAATTAATGAAACTTAAATTACAAACTCCACACAGGTAGGCTTGTCAACATAACCTCAAATAAGTTTAGTTTAGTAAACTTTGCAACACAAAATTGTATTCCAACTGAACAGGTACTTCGATTATTTTCAACTTAAATAAAACACAGTGCTATAGCGTGTCTGCAAACAAAATTCCACCGGTTCAGGCACAAAAAACTGGTTTCTCAGGTATATCGTTTTGTTAGATATATCGTATACTTCAATAGTAATCTTTAATTTCGCACTGTGCAATGGCTGCCTCCGTGGCGCAATCGGCTAGCGCGTTCGGCTGTTAACCGAAAGGTTGGTGGTTCGAGCCCACCCGGGGGCGCACTTTTTGCTTACAGATTACGCTTCATAAGGGAATTAAAAAAAATGGAAACAGTTTTAATAAAATCCCTCTTCCAGTTTTAATTATTATTATCTTAATGTCTTGAATTTATTATTATCTGAAACAGACCTTTTATTATTATTTATTTCACGGTCTTAGAGCTTTGTAAATTTCTGTTTTATTGAGTGAATAAATTCCATAAAGGATTACATTTAAAAAAAAAGATTCAATACAATTTACTTTGATGTAGGTTTGTCTTTTTATATGTTTCATAGTAGAACCACAATTTTGTAGATTGTATAACTGGTAAAATTATCCAAAATGAATATCAAAAAGTGTGCGTTGGCCGGGAATCGAACCCGGATCAACTGCTTGGAAGGCAACTATGCTGACCATTACACCACCAACGCAACCGATGAAACTNAAAAAAAAAGATTCAATACAATTTACTTTGATGTAGGTTTGTCTTTTTATATGTTTCATAGTAGAACCACAATTTTGTAGATTGTATAACTGGTAAAATTATCCAAAATGAATATCAAAAAGTGTGCGTTGGCCGGGAATCGAACCCGGATCAACTGCTTGGAAGGCAACTATGCTGACCATTACACCACCAACGCAACCAACAGAATTCATGAAATATTGGTATGCAATATGTTTTTGAAAAAAATAAATATTATAAATATTATTTTGGACTAAATTCATGATTAAATCCTATTATATATAATTACGAGCTATGTTTTGTCTTTTTATTATTGTACATATATAGCGTCATGTGTTCAAATACATGATATCTTACCACTTTCTTCTTCTTTTTTTCCTATTAATTACTCTCTGCTGGGGTGCAGGGCTCGAATCCAATTCTTCCATTTGCATCGGTCTTGGGCAGTCTTTCCACCTACTGATTCTTTTTTTTTGCTTGCCTTTTTAGGCAGACCGGCATATGTACTACCTGATTTTTTCCCCTACCAATTCGCCAAATCTCGGTTGACACCGCGGAGGAGAGTTCATTCAAGAGCCGGGTGATTCATAATAGAAACTTGATTTCTGGAAACGCAAGATCCATAAACGCAACGGTTCTAGATGGATGAACTCTGCGGAGGGAGATGCAATGGTAAGGAGATGAATAATTCTCCAGAGCAATCCCCACGGAATATACGGTTCAAGACACAGAGAGAACCGAAGTCTTTCCAAATGGGGGTAAAAATGGGATTATCGATAATTGGAACGGCAACTTCTGAAGTCAAATGGAAGTAGCTGTTATTAAGGTCCCCCACCCAGAGTTAGGAACAGCTTGGATGGGCGGAGATGATTTGTCTATCTCGCAAAACAATCACAAGACGAACTGGCGATTTATTTAAAGGGGATGTTATCTATCACTTTTCAAAGCGGATACATATTCAGGAGATGTTTTCATAAATATTTCCTCTTATTTTTGAAATTATTTATTATTATGTTTTCGGAAGGCCCGGCGTAGAGCATAGGTTGAAGTGACGTCAACGTGAAAACCGGTCATCGTTCTCGTCGAGCCCGTCGCTTGCAACGAAGGGCTCGGCGAGGAAATTAACCCACAGACACAGCCCACTGAGTTTTACGACGGGTCTTCTCATTGGCTCGCGTTTCCGATCCGGTGGTAGATTCTGCGAAGAACTGCTTTTGCTAGGGTTAGTGTTAGCAACGTCGTCAGGTTTGAGCTCCATGAGCACACCTACCCGTTACGATGACAGCCTCTGAAGACTATCAGCTTAGATAGAAAAAAAAAACGTAAAATGGCGACGCTTTATCTCAAAGAAATTTTAATTGGCATTACGATAGTTCTATTCCAAGGCAATAACATTATACAATAACAAAAAAAGGGAAAGAAAAACATTACATACATTCAAATAATAATGAGGCTACTTCAAGCGATATAAAACTAAACAGATACACAATGCTAACAGCAGCCAAGCATCAAAGAAGTCGTGCCTACGCAATGCAAGCTAATTAAAATAGGTATGACACTAGAGCTGATCTTTAACCTCCCGCTTGCCGCCGGGCACAATGTACCGGCAGTTCGAGTCGAGAGCGACGCCGTAATCAGGGCTAATAGAAACGCGTGTGCTTTGATCTGGGACTCAAAGAGACGAGGGCCGAACTCGCGAGACGGGCTGAAGTGCTAAGAATTGCTTGGATATGGCAAAATGGAAATTTTGCGATTATTATTATTATTATTTTGGAATGAAGTTCCTTATGGGATGCTGCTGTACCCTAACCGAAAAAAAAAAACGTCCGTAACGTAAGATTTTTATTAGTAATGCACACAGTGTACGAATTAACTTTGTAATAACGTACAAAAAATAACATATTTTTTATCATTTCTACCTTTTTTACCATTATACCTCGAAGAGATAAAATGTGTCCCACGACACCACTCATCTTTTTTTTTCGTTGCCTTAGACGTACGGTTGTCTTGGTATTTAGGGGGTTACAGGACTTCATAGACGTCACAAGCTGATTGTCATCTTTGGAAACTAAGTCGAAGTTTCAAATTGTGTTGCTTAATTATTGTCCCACCCCTCAAACTGGAACTGGATTATTGTTTCGTGGTTATCAGCTTTTTTTTTCTTTTTCCTACCTAAGCTGATAGACTTGAGAGGCTATTTCAGCGTAACCTTAACTAGTAGGTGAGCTCACGGGGCTCAAACCTGACGACGTTGCTAACACGAATCCCAACAAGAGCCGTGCTTCGCAGAATCTACCACCGGATCGGAAACGCGACCCACTGAGTCGACGGGTTCGACGAAAACGATGACCGGGGTTATCAGACGCGGAGGACGTCATATTTATACGAGCGTGCTCACTATACGCCCCATAATCAGTAAACAACCAACGTTGACCTTATTCTATTCAATATAATGATGCGTTTAAGGGATGATGTCGACACTGCCGCGCTTTTGTAGTGCATCCATAATGTTTGCGACAACTCGCACAGATTACTTCTTTGCAGTAATACGGACGAGAAGTGCGTCGTTATTGCGTCGAGTGCGTGACAGTCTTTTAAACATCATATCGAGCAAGCTCAGTTCAAACCAGATAGTAATGTGTTAGACTTTTAAGTTAATAACATAGTCTTTTACCCTCTACCTATTCGTTTGTAGCGTAAGAGGCTATTCCAGCTACGCCCAGACGGGTAGGTCAGCTCACGGGCTCAACCTGAGAGAATTTGCTAACATTAGCCCTAGCTAGAACAGCGCTTTGCAGAATCTACCACCGGATTGCAATCGCGACCCACTAAGAAGAGAAAGATTACAATGGGATGATTGTATAGTTTCTTACAATCTAGTGTGAAGGTATCTGGCGAATTGCTTCCCCTCGTATTAAACAAATAGGGATGACCTCGCGTATCAGCTGACTTTAAGTTGTTTTCATAACGTTGGGTCTAGTACAATAAAAACGGTATTTAAATCTTACATACTACCTGGAGCCACTGAGGTCATCCACAGTGTGTTTCCAGAGGTATTTTTTGCCACGTACTGCCACGTACTGGGAATGAGCTCCCCTCAACGGTGATTCCCGAGCGCTATGACATGTCCTTCTTCAAACGAGGCTTGTGGAGAGTATTAAGCAGTAGATAGCGGCTTGGCTCTACCCCTGACATTGCTGAAGTCCATGGGCGACGGTAACCACTCACCATCAGGTGGGCTGTATGCTAATGGTAATCGTCTAAAATATTTATGACTACACGATCAAGCGAACTTCGGACACCATTGATTGAAAATAATCCGAAATGGCAATTCCGACAGAACTGAATTCGAACTGATTTTCACTTGGATTCTTCCTGATTTATCCAGCATCATCATGTTTTATTCTTTATGATAACTTGAAAGATATATATTTTTAGTATTTACTGCAGATTGACAGATGGGCTCATTGGCCACGGGAGCCCATAGACGTGTGATAGAAGTTACAAGTTAAGACATAAGATTTTTGATAGATTGTAATAGATCATTCTTCTAATTAGATGATATCATAATTAAGTACAAATTCCGGGCGATAACATTCGGACCGTGGATGTACTGAGTAACCTCAGCCACTCTGTAGAAGATCTTCTCTTTGTCGATACCTCCACAGATATAAAAATTTGACACCGGTCGAATAATATTGTCTTTTTTTTTTAATAGTTCCTATCTAACAACAGCGGAGTACTGTGGCTATCACAAGGTAAGGAACGGAAACGCTGAAGAGCCTAAGCGTTGCGAGTGCAATATTGTTTTCTTTCTGCTCGCCGCCGCCACTGTGTAATTGATTCCTTTGTGACGTAATCGCGAACGTTGTACCGAGTGGTACTACAAGCCCACTGCACCGCGTAGCACGGGTTGTCTAACGTATTGACTTCAACGGAATTAATTATTCGAAAAGTTCAATTTAGCTTAGGTCAGCTGAATTCGTCATATTGATACCTAAAGAAAAAAATATTTTTTTTGATCCTACCTAAGCTGATAGCCTTGAGAGGCTATTTCAGCGTAACCTTAACTAGTAGGTGAGCTCACGGGGCTCAAACCTGACGACGTTGCTAACACGAACCCTAGCAAGACCCGTCCTTCGCAGGATCGACCACCGGATCGGAAACGCGACCCACTGAAAAGAACCGGCGAGAAACTCAGTGGACTGTGTCTGAGGGAAAGAAAGCAGCACGTTCCCTATGTATTAGAGATCATAAACAGACGCGTATTATCAAAACATAATCCATCCCGCACCGAAGCACAAACGATATTAAACAGTAAATATTATTAACAATTAGAAACATGATATAAGTAAATACACGAAATTTTTCCGTCTATCAAATCTAGGTGTGTCGTATTATTAATTTTAAACGCATATGAATGAGTGCGTTAATCCGAAAATACATGACAAACATTGATTGTTTGGATAAAGCGGGCCAGTCCTTGGCGGTCACAATTAACACAATTTTGACTTTATTGTTTTTTTATTTTTTTTATTGCTTAGATGGGTGGACGAGCTCACAGCCCACCTGTTGTTAAGTGGTTATTGGAGCCCATAGACATCTACGACGTAAATGCGCCACCCACCTTTAGATATAAGTTCTAAGGTCTTAAGTATCGTTACAACGGCTGCCCCACCCTTCAAACCGAAACACACTACTGCTTCACAGCAGAAAAATAGGCAATGTGTCGTGTGATCAATTTTATTGTAGAGAGAAAGTAAAATCCATTTCTGGATAGTTGCGATTCACGATTATTCTCACATCGGCATGTGAAGTTGTTTTATATAGACTTTCTCACTGGAATCTGCTTTAAAAGCTTAATATCATTTCGGAAGGGACTGGAATTCAATCTGCTAATGATAAACCAATTACCAATTTATCGTTTGGTTTTGATATAACCAGCTAAAGACGCATTGCAAAAGGTAACGGACATTTTTGAAAATTTGAATATTTTATGACCTTAAAGCGATGATTCGAATGGCTTCTGTCCAAAGGGAATCTAGAGAGCAATAAGATGATCGATATTTCAGTAATAACTACCACTTAGATAGTACGCATTCTCTTATAGAAGAGTATGTGGAACTCACAACGTATATGTTACCCAAGTTAGTGTCATAGTTGCTCATAAAGCCCAACATTATCAGGGGCATTCGTGATCTGCTGTCCACAGATTAGGACTCTTTTCAAACCCCGGTATTTACGGTCAAGGGGTAAAGATCGCTCATTCTAAAGTTAGACTCTAATATTATCTTCAACCCGCAACGCATGATTGCTTTGTAACACAAATAAATACTCTATAGTGCTAGTTTTGCTTTAAGTAATTGCGATTCAAATTTCTATTTCCTATTAGTCTCCACGTGAATATCCCGCCGTATCGGTCAACTGCGCGTTGACATATGTTGGCAAACACGCGTCCATGTCTCCGGGAGTATAACATAATCCATTTATTGAACGTTATCGATGTTAAATATAATTTTTATCGAAAATACAGACGACAGTGATTGATGTGGGACGAATGCGATAAGCTTGTTTGGCCGTACGTGTGTAACCGTTGGCCTCCTGAGATTTTATAAATTTCAATTTATTTTTATATTATCAATGAAGACATTTGGCGGATGTCGTTTTTTTTTTTTTTTTAAAGATAGCGGCCCAGAAATACTGAGCTATTCTCTACAATTCACAAAATATAACAAGAACAAATAAAGCTATGCTACTTGGAAACAATTTTCGATTGGAATTTATTACTGTTGTTTTAAATAGCTAGTTTTGATTAAAATAATAAATATGATACTGAGAGAGCGTTGCTGCCAATTTCCGGCGAATCCCTTAGAATTTATAGTATAGATTTATATTTGTTAGGTAGGTCATGTCTCATGTGGTGTACAATAGTGACTAGAGTCCATAGATATCACAACGTGAGGCCACGACATGACGAAGATTCAGTTGGGTAAAATAGCAGCTGTCTCGTCATCCAACTCGCCGAGAACGCACCGCCGTTTCGCTCCAGATATAAAGTGGTGATGTTT
Organism: Bombyx mandarina; assembly: GCF_003987935.1. Next base: position 2,652,410 of record NW_021011513.1, read on the forward strand.
ACCACTAGTAAACGTCTATTTTTTATCGCAGTACGCTGATATTCTTATCGCAGAATACTGCATATTTTCTTTAATCGTGTTTCATACACCCACATAAAGATATAGGCTGTTGCCAGACGTTATACAGCCAAAAACTATTCGACAACAGGATCTTAAAACCCAATTACTATAAGTGGTAGGACCTCTTGAGGGGTGGTAGGACCTCTTGTGAGTCCGCACGGGTAGGTATCGCCACCCTGCCTATTTCTGCCGTGAAGCAGTAATGCGTTTCGGTTTGAAGGGTGGGGCAGCCGTTGTAACTATATCTTAGACCTTAGAACTTATATCTAAAGGTGGATGGCGTATTTACGTTGTAGATGTCTATGGGCTCCAGTAACCACTTAACACCAGGTGGGCTGTGAGCTCGTCCGCCTATCTAAGCAATAAAAAAAAAGTCTGGCAATGAGTGCACGGATAGAACCAGATATTTACCTACTACTACACATTAGCGCGTCATCGCATTAGATCGGATCCGTAACTGCTTCGAACTAAACCTGACAGATAAACGGTCGGGCACACTGTTATTTAATAGTTATTTACTAAATATAAATAATGTATGGAAACGTTCAAATAAAACAGACTTGCCCGAGTAATATATCTGTCGGCGCGCGGAGCTCTGGGGTCGTTAGTGCGGTGCTTATGTTAATGATGAAGACGATTTAAAAATTATTAGATCGAATGTTCTGGATTTAATTTAATAAAAAAAAAGACGTGTGGCACTCGGGGACTGCCGCGGCAAAGCTATTGCAAAGCATTTTTTATCAACTTATGCAATTACAATTAGACAATAATAATTTAATGTTAAAACAATAATAAAAATAGGACCACGCTATATTTATAAACATTAACAAAAGCAAAACATTAACTGTCCCCTTCACACTCATAAGCTAGACCGCGTGAGAGAGAGATGGGCAGACTTTTCATGATGCTCATGCAGTGCGACGTCACGCCGTGCGCTTATTCACAAACACTACACCAGCACAACGTGTGAATGTGTTGAACACGAGCTACATGGTAGGCGTAGTGGGGGTGTCTGGTTATTTTCGTTACGGAATTTCTTGATTCAGTCGCCGCGCTCAAGACTTATTGCATAGCTTCTATTGCGGATAGAAGCTATGCAATAGCTTAAAAAGTTGTGCGTAATTCACTCGCGGTAAAAATGAATCCTTCAAATTTCTCTGTCTCATAGTCTCGCAGGCTGAATATGTATATCTTCGTCTCATTTTTGTAACGGTTTTCGAGTGTCAATTTTATTGAGTTTAAAAAAACAGTGCTGTTAAGGAATTTTCACTTCAAAATGTCATTTCACTGGTGTTAGGAGGAATTGTGAGCATGCACGGCTCGGTACGGGTGATCTGTTTATGACTCTTAATTTTGCCCTGATCATGCATTCCGATCTCAAGGACATAATTCGTGAGTGGAGGCATTTAAGCGCACTAATACTGCCCCAGATAGATGAGGGGGGGGATATTGCGACTTGAAGAGGCCAAGCTTGCATACAACTTCTAGAACAGATCCTCGATTATTTACAAAAGTATTCGCTCAGCTCTATCTTTATATTTTATATAGATTTAGTTTACGGTAGGCAGCGGCTTGGCTCTGTCCCTGGCATTGCTGAAGTCCATGGGCGATTTAGATATATGTAGTTTAGTTATGGATACTAACTTCTACTACAATATTGGTTTTTCTTATAACTAGTTCCAATAGCTTACTCTAATGAGAATATTTGGTGTTCCCTTCCTACTTCGTCACTCACATAGTTCATTCGCAAAAAAATATTGAACATAATCGATTCATTAAATCACAGACTAACCCAACACTACGCACAAAACCCAGCTACATCTGTTCAAACACACAAAACTAGAATTATGTGCAGTTTTTTTTTCGGTTAACGTTAAACTTCCATTACACCATAATTTTAGATTAGGACGGGCGATATTAATGATAATTGTTTCACTGTGTCGAACGAAGAAATTAGGTTGTTACCAAACAAAATATACTGGCTTGATTTATTGATTGTTTATAATTTATAGACGCAAATTAATGCGATAATACTGGTTCAGCTCTTTGATGTTCCGTAAAATANCGATTCATTAAATCACAGACTAACCCAACACTACGCACAAAACCCAGCTACATCTGTTCAAACACACAAAACTAGAATTATGTGCAGTTTTTTTTTTCGGTTAACGTTAAACTTCCATTACACCATAATTTTAGATTAGGACGGGCGATATTAATGATAATTGTTTCACTGTGTCGAACGAAGAAATTAGGTTGTTACCTAACAAAATATACTGGCTTGATTTATTGATTGTTTATAATTTATAGACGCAAATTAATGCGATAATGTTGGTTCAGCTCTTTGATGTTCCGTAAAATAGCTGTGTATGAGGATCACTTGAATTTCCGAGTGATTTAAGAGATCTAAATTCACAATTGCATGACATCAATGAGGAAATTGTATTATTTAATGTTTTCATCGGTTTTGCGAGTTGTAGATATAATAAAACTATTTTTACGATTTCAAATTCTGTTTTTATTGCCATTATATTATTTCGTTTTGAAATTCTTTACCGTTTTCATAGTCACGGATGGCTAAGGCTACATTTAAATACTGTGCCAGATACCGTTCATTTTTCTACGAATAATCTAGACTTTTACGTTACATTTCACACAGGACTCATATTAATAGTTTCTCGATTGTATTATTTATTTAAATCACATTTATATGACGTAAATCTGAAGAGTTGTAGAATCAAAGTATAATTTATTAGAACTAATAATGACGCGTGAAGATTTGACTGACGTTGAGGCGGAAAAGTTCTGAGATGGAAACTACGTCGCGGCATAGCTTATGAAATATGAACCAAGTTTGAAAGGTCATAATTTTATGGATGTTGATATGCAGACTGCTTCCAGCCATCGTTTTAATAGTTACAAGAGTCGTGAGATAGAAGTCACGAGATTTCCCATTCATCGTATTGGTATGCATCTATTTCCAGTCTTGGCTCCCAATCCGCCCTACCATCGGTGGTTTGGGCAGATTTTAATGACTTTAAAATCAGGGTGTGTCCGTGGGACATTTCCAACGAATCGTGTAGGCCCTGATCTACCAGCAATGTCACAACATTTCCTGACAACGTTTAAAGCGATTACCTCGGTAAGGCCATTCAGCGCTATCAAAGCGGTATTCAGCGCGAAATAGCTGAATGTGTCAATGCCGTTCGCTCGTCGCGCCATCTGCAGGCGTGCGGTCCGCTGAGTGACGGCGAAACCGACCGCTAGCGGTATTCATTCAGGTTAAAGCGAATTCGGCGTTCGGTATTCGTCCCAGAATCGTTTGAAACACTATCCTGATTCAAAATCGGAAAATGATTTAAGTATCTTATTGTTATTTTGAATTTATCCCATACTATGAGTGTCGCAAGCGTTCCAGATTAAAATAGGTATCGGGAATATTATGAATGCTAAATTTTTATACAAATTAATGTATTATATTAGAATACGTAGCTTAGACAGGTGAACGAGCGCAAGCCCCATATTATGTTAAGTGGTTACCAGAGCTCATAAATATTAATAGCGTCAATACCGTTACCTACCTCAAATGAGTCCTAAGGTCTCAGTTTTTACAGTACAACGTCTGTGTCGCTCTTCAAATCAGAGCGTATTCATTCTTCGCGAGAGAATTACGCAGGTCGGTGGTTTTTTTTATGAATGAGGGATTACTGTTGGCCCAGAGGCCTTTCCAGTTTTACCAGGTCAGGTAGGCTGGTGGTACCCACCCGTGCGGGTTCACAAGAAGACCAGTAATAACGTAAATTATAAAGAGCTTCTTATATACTTTTTGTGCGCTCAAGTTAATAGCAATCTGACTGAATTATGACAAGAGTGTTTCAATAAAAACCAATCACGCCTCTTTGAATTTTACCTTTTTGTTTGTTTGTATTTGAAACGGCCGAATCGATTTCGGGGACTTTCATGGACATGTAGGTAAATTCACAAAAAAAAAAAACAATATAGACTACTTTCCGTACGTACAGTAAGGATTCCTAAATCCTCCTAAAAGGCAGTGCAAAACAAATAATTTAGCGCGCTGTTATACGTAATTGTGAAAATATCTTATTAAAAAAGATTTTATTGATGAAATAAAGATTTTACGACAACAATGACGGAAACCGTGCTGTGTGGAATTAGGAATAGGACTGACTAGCTAGGGAGGGGATTGTTCTCTAATAAAGGATCATAAGGGCTGATGCTATTCGCGAAAGGTGATGATGAAAGCAAAGCTAGGAACCAGAGGGTATCATAACAGCGCGTTCTATTGTTTTTGAACTGTTAAATTTTATATACCGAAAACCGTGCGGCACTTTTCGTATGTAAACATTTTCGAGCTGAAACAGAATTAATTCTGCGTTACGGAGTTTGTCCGCTGCGAGAATCGGAACGCAGTGCAAATAGTTTGAAGTATTGCTTCCAATTTGCTTTGGGCGTGCAGACCGCATGCTCCCGACTCAGCCAATTGATTTACTCAGTTAGCTAAATACCTAGAGCCTGTCGCTTGGATTTGCCGAGTATGCTAGGAAATATTTATAGGATTAACTCGTCATTCGTTGGATAAGGAAGAGCGCTTTTTTTCATTGCTTATATGGGTGGACTAGGTCACAGCTTAAATGGCGCTACCCAATTGAAGACATGAGTTGTAAGGTCTCAGTTTTATGGTAACAGTACAACGGCTGCCCCACCCTTCAAACCGAAAGACATTACTGCTTCACCGCAGAAATAGGCAGGGTGGTGGTACCTGCCCGTGCGGACTCACAAAAGGTCTTACCACCAGTCTTTTTTGTACCGCATTTAAAGTTTCTTGCGTCAAACTGCGGTGCGGGTCGTGATGTGAATCAGTTTACTATATCCAACTGGATTCTTTCGAGTCAGTAATTGAATGGGTAAGTCCATTACTTATATGGAGTCCAATAACATATAATTCCGGTTTAAGCATGTGCAATCCAAACTATAAACATACACGTTCACGCACTGCTGTGAACGTAATTCCGCCTTCGATTCGATGTAGTCGGTTAAAGCAAAAAGAGACTGCAACTTTACAGCAAAACATCGCGTGCTCCGTCAGTAGTGTTTCAAATGAATTTCCGGTACGTATCCGAGAGCTTCTAGTGACGGACTGGGAACATTACATAGTTGTATTTTTAATGTTTTTATATATAAGTTTATCGTTCAATTTCAATGCGCATTATTAACTAGATTGAATTGAAACTTTGTACAGTCTTTGCTGCTTAATTAAATGAATTTAATATATAATGACTGATAGTTTAAAAAAACTAACAAAATACGCTTAAATTTATTAATATTTATTATCTATTTTTAATTGGATTTTCTATAAAAGCGTATTTTGTTAGTTTTCTTAAACTATTATTTATTTTAAATTTTTTAGTTGAACTTCAATTTTTTTTAAATATTGAATTGTCATCGGTTCTTATTAAGTTAATTTCGAGTTAATCCGAAGTTTTGAAGGGGGTCAAAATCATGTTCATAGATTCCGTTACATACTAACATACATACGTCTGAAGCTAATAAAAGCGTATTAAAAACGTTGACTGTTTGTTCTGCAAATCGTTTAGGGTTAAAACTACTAATACGTGTGGTCTCGAGGGCTCGTGAACGCAGTTTGTAGAACATACTACGTAATTTATAAAAAAAAGTAATAAACGTATTCAGGAGTGCCATACGTAACGTACATTACTAGGTTTTTTCCAATAAGCACTCGCGTTGTGCAAGCGTGAGGGTCCAGTCAAAGCGGTGTACTTCAGAATGTCCAGCTTTTTGAACGAGCCAGTGCACTTTCAAACGCGAATTTCAGCCAATTCAAGTATCAATGATGTCCGGAAAACTGTTTGATTTTAATTTTGTTTTTTAATTCATAAAATCAATATCGATTTTTATGTACTTTTTCAGTACTTACGTTTTGTGAGAGTGGCTTACTGTGTAATTTGACGACGGGGCAACAAAGAGCCGCCGTCACCTTAGTTTTGTTTGTTGTTTTTATTGCTTAGATGGACGGACGAGCACACAACCCACCTGGTGTTAAGTGGTTACTGGAGCTCATAAATATCTACAACGTAAATGCGTCACCAACCTTGAGATATAAGTTTTAAGGTCTCAATAAAGTTACAACGGCTGCCCCGCCCTTCAAACCGAAATGCATTACTGCTTCACGGCAGAAGTAGGCAGGGTGGTGGTACCCTACCCGTGGGACTCACAAGAAGTCCTATCACTAGTAAGAATATGATAAGATGTACCCACTCTCGGTGCTTTTAGTTTAGGCATTTAGAGCTCTGATCGCCGTGTGGGAAGATATAACGACGGAGGGAAAATCTTCCACAGAGCGGGTGGTATTACTCGGTAGACTGACGGTCCGAATGTTGTTGTTTGGAACATGTATTTAAGTAATCTTATCTTGAAAATGTCGTAAGCGAGATTCAAGCATCTGTCAAATATCTTGTGTTCTGTGATGGCTGCCGCCATAGCCGTCCTCTTGGCACTCGTGGAATTCGACGTGCAACTTAACTCATAGACGCAACCCACTGAGTTTCTCGCCGGGTCTTCTAAGCGGATCGCGATTCCGATTCGGTGATAGATTCTACGAAGCAATGCTCTTGCTAGAGCAAACGTTAGCAAGTTCTTGCAGGCTGAGCCCCGTGAGCTCTCCCACCAGTAGGGCTGAAACCAGAATAACCCATTGAGTATACTGGCGCATGCGTAAAAAGGTCTAAAGTATACGCTGTTATTTATTATTATATATTATTAATGGTCGGCCAGACGCTCTTACGGCTCAGTCCGTATCAGATTACTATTGGAGACCATGGACAACACCACGACCCTTGAGTCAAAGTCTCAATTCTACTGTTCAATGGGTCACATTTCAATGGGTCCCACATTTTAAACAGGGACGTATGACGGCTACGGGGCAAAAATATACATATCAGGCATTGAGTAAGCCTTACCAGCAATAATATAGTTTAACGTGAAGTCTAGTGGTAAGTCTTTAACGAATAATTCAGTTTGTTACTTCTGAGAAACTTAGTGGCTTTGAAGATGGCAGTCGCAGAGTTTTTTCTTTAAAAGACTGTAAACTATACTATTTTTTTAAACTTAGCTTCTGACCTCTGTGCCATGACGGTGTTTAAATAAAGCTGAATGCGAGTCTCGTGGATATCCGCCGGCTGCCGTGTTTGCGAGACGGGATTACCGCGACATTCGTTTTACGGTAGTTTTCAAACGGAATATTCTGGATTTTTTTAATTCTGTGCTTGCAACACTAGATTATAATTACCTAAAGTAAATTGACAGAAATCGTACATATAAACAAGCAGCCCGTATCTATATCTTAATAGGTGAACCAAAAACGTTGTATCCCTTTTTATGAAATTGCGCGAACGGAGGAGTATGAAATTTCCCACACTTATAGAGAATATAGAGAAAGAGCGCAGAATGTTAATATCTTATTTATTGTTGATAAAAATACATTAAATCAATAAAAGATATTACACACACTACCATGTATTTGACACACACACATATTATCTATACTCTTTGTTTATTGTCAAACTTTTGTTATTGTATATAGTCTGTGGTCAACTTTAATGTTATTTGTCTATGGTGTAGTCTTAGCGAAATCTGTGATTATAGAGGTATGATAGTCTTTGACAATAGATTTCAATAGAACCTTAATAATGTGCAAACTTATAATACCTATTAATTAATTATAGTCGAATTTCAACTACTGGGAGACCACTAGTTGTTTATGGGCATAGGCAGCACAATATTGGTGTTGCCTGTCATCATATAACTAGGAATAGGAGACGTCCAACTTTCCAAATCGGATCCTACCGGATGCATGCCGGATAGGGTTAACCGCGGTCTTACATTATACCCGACCAACACAAATTAAGAAATTTCATAAATAAACTACGCTAATTCGTTGTTGGCCCAGATACTGAAAAAAAAACCATTTGACAGACAGAGGAGAAAAGAGCTCTTAATTGGTTTGTCTATACTGTACTATATACTATATATATACTATATACTATATTGTTGATACATATATGCATTACTGAATACATGCATTATTTAATTACACGATGCTATTCCGCAGTCGCCAGTCGTCGATATTCTCAGTGGGTCGCGATTCCGATCCGAACACCCGAAACACTCACTGGTGGTAGGACCTCTTGGGAGTCCACACGGGTAGGTACCACCACCCCGCCTATTTCCGCCGTGAAGCAGTAATGCGTTTCGGTTTGAAGGGTGTGGCAGCCGTTGTAACTATACTGAGCCTTAGAACAAGGTGTGTGGCGCGTTTACTTGTAGATGTATATGGGTTCCAGTAACTACTTAACACCAGGTGGGCTGTGAGCTCGTCCATCCATCTAAGCAATAAATAAAAAAACCGCCGCCGGGCCTATCGGGCGATTGTTGCAAGGCCCACCGAGCCTAGCTGAGCCCAGGCTTGCCCACTCATTCTTGCGAAGGTAGAACCCGACAACTAAAAAATAACAATAATAAATAAATATTTCTTTCAGGTTCTAAGTTCGTAAAGAACTTGTGTTACAGGTACCAGATAACGGAAATAAATGTAAGATTTTTATTATACACATACGTATATTTAATATACATCCATAACTCTGGAAAATACATTTCATATTTATCATACAAATATCTTCCCTTGGCGGGATTCGAACCCGTGACCCTCTTGTGTAGTGACATGTCACTTACCACTACACCAGACGGCCGTTATCTTTAATAATCTTACAATTAGAAAGTTTGGTAACGGCCAGCAAAATCTGAGGATAGACGCATCAAGGACCCCTGCACGGGGAAAACCGAGCGCTTTGCATTATTTTACAGTCGGCTACAAATAGAGTTTTCTTTCAGAATAAGTCCGCTAAGGAAGAAACGTCCGCGGGCGCGACCCACATCCTTTCAGCTCATTTGCAGTATCTCTGTTTGACGTCGGAATCGTCTCGAGATTACGTCGACTCAGCGGATTCTGTCTTTTAACGATTTCCATTCGAGAATTCACTTTGTCGGCATATTCATAGTTAATTATTGCCTCCGTGCTATCTGTATGTTTCAATCTTATCTCGTTCTGGTCCAAAGGTGTATCGGAGCTGATCTTCATTCAATTATGAGCCAATATTATCCGTGTACAGAAAGCGTAACGACAGAAATATTATTTACCACGGTAAATTCATTTTGTATCCCTACGAAATAATACTGCTATGTGTCGTTTTCTGTAGTGTTCTAAAAAGCTGTTTTTAAATATACTTATTCCTAAATAAGTACAAAACGGCTTCCATTTCCTGTTGTCCTTGTGGCACCATCTACTTTCTTTTTAGTAGGTTTGGTCTCTAGCCTAGACTTATTATTGATTAAGGTCGAATTTTGATCATTGTGAACACTATTTGATATGAATTTTCGCAAGTGCTAGCACCGGTGCGTGGGTTAGGGCATGTGACGTCACAGCGCGTGACGCCGGGCCTGAGAGCTAGTCGTATTCATTCATTAGACAACAACCCACTTGGGGGAGAGTTTGGTGCGACAGGCCTTTTAGGTTACATGTTAATTCACCCTTTTTGATTTAAGTTTGAGGTTTTTTTTGCGAACGCATATCAGTTTTTATATGTTTATGGCATAAATGAGTATTAGACGTCATTGTTAGTTCCAAATTTTAAATAGGTCTCCTGTAAAATTGCAAAAATTTGGCTTAAACTAACTTAACAGCCTTTCATCCCTCGTTATTTATTATGTATTTTTTCTTGTGCCCTTGTAGGGAGACGAGCATACGGTCCACCTAACGGTGAGTGGTTCACCTAACCTTCACGCATGGACGTCAGCAATGCCAGGGGCAGAGCCAAGCCGCTGCCTACCGTTTAATACTCTCCACAAGCCTCGTTTGAAAAAAAACCTCAGACCGCTACTTCGACAAAGCGGCGCGACACGAAAACTCTCTTATCGTGGTCGCCACTAATTACTTATCCGACCGCGACGGGGCAAGGCAAAGCCGCCATCGTCCAAAATATGTCCGATCCACCGGATTCACTTTCGGTGCTTTTAAGACCCTCAAGCACCGGTTAGCGCTCTGGTTGAATTCGTCGACTATGTCGAAGAGTTCGACAAGCGAACTAACCCATAGACACAGCCCGCTGAGTTTCTCGCTGGATCTGGACGAGAAACTCCGGTGGCTTGCGGTGTGATGGTAAAAACAAGATGATAGAATCATCTCAAACAATTCCTCACAGGAATGTCTCCACTATATGACAGAATATATTCGTTGGTGTGGCATAGTTATTATTATTATATGCACAGATTATAAGATCCGAACAAAAACAGTTTCACTGTAAAAAATTGCGCCAAGTCCACGTTTATAAAACTCATCTCAATAACATTTGCACTTTACAAAAAAAAGAAGACTTCAATAGCTTTCATTCTCTACAAAAATATGTGAAATACAAAAAAATACCAAGAAACCGTCATAAAGATGAAAAAATTAAAAAAAAATTGTTGAAAATTTAAANACTAGTTAATATCAGTAAAATAAAGTTGTGAGTGATTGATATAATATACAATTTAGGAACCAGAAGTACCGTAGAATTAAATAAAATTTCGCAACCTCAAAAAACTGTTCTGCTCACAGTAAACACAGTCGGTAGTCTGGCGCTCCGTTTACAACGGGATTTTTGAACGGAACTTGGCGCCAGATTCTACCGAATCTGTGGATGTGCGACTTACACAAGTGATCGCATTGTGTCTCAGCAGTCCGCCCCAGCTACTTGACGCCGCATCCCTGTGCACCGTGCAGCGCGACCGCTCCACTAAAAAGCCATTACCGCGGCTTTGATCCGCCGCGCGCCGCCTTTGATCGTGCGCCATCGGCCGCCCACTTCTATTGCCTGTAGATACTGAGTAAACGTTTTATCTTGTTTGTCGATAGATTCGGCAGCTGCGAGCGCGTTTTTTTTTTTGCTTAGTTGGGTGGACGAGCTCACAACCGCCCTGGTGTTAAGTGGTTACTGAAGCCCATAGACATCTACGACGTAAATGCGCCACCCACCTTGAGATATAAGTTCTAAGATCTCAAGTATAGTTACAACGGCTGCCCCACAATTCAAACCGAAACGTATTACTACTGCTTCACGGCAGAAATAGGCAGGGCGGTGGTATCTACCCGCGCGGACTCGCAAGAGGTCCTACCACCAGCGATACGTTTTTTAACTAGATATTTCGTTATTTTGGAAAGAAGCCTTGCATATATTTCGTTTGAAATATAATGCGTTTCTATTGCTATTTAACCCTTTTACTGCTACGAGGTCACCTGTGCCCTACGTGGCGCACTGAAGTAATTATTTCGAATTCTATTACTAAGCCCGTTACTGTACCGGAATATCTAGTAGATTCTGGGCAAGACGAATCCGACGACAATGAGAATGAATCTATTTCTAACAGAGCTAAAAGATTAAAACATACACTTCCTAAGCAATCCAGGCGCTTTAGTAACAGTAATTGAGATAATTGATTCAGTGTACCACGCAAGGTACGGGCGACCAACATGGCAGTCAAAAGGTGGAAAGCCCTGAAAAAAATAATGAGGACCAGTAAGTGACTTAGTGGGTGTGTCTGGTCACCGTTCTCGTCGAACCCGTCGCTTAAGACGAAGGGCTCCACGACTAAATTAACCCTTAGACACAGCCCACTGAGTTTCTCGCCGGATCTTCTCAGGGGGTCGCGTTGCCGATCCGGTGGTAAATTCTGCGAAGCACGGCTCTTGCTAGAGTTCGTGTTAAGCGTGTCGTCAGGTTTGAGCCCCGTGAGCTCACCTACTAGTTAAGGTTCCGCTGAAATAGCCTCTCAAGGCTATAAGCTTGGGTAAGAAAAAGAAAAAAAAAGTGGTTGTGTTTACAAAACCGCTTGAAACTATGTTCACATCAAGCAAGCGACAGCTCCGTCGGCGTAAACTTTGAGATGCCAACTTAAAAGCACTACGGACGAGTTCGCGTCCCGCGTACATACGTCAATGAACAGTTTCCGGTTCAGCGAACAGGAAGCAGCGATCACAGGACTCGCCGTCAACTCGCTGATGTTCCGATTTTCGGATCGACTCTGATCAAAAACTTCCTGACGGTTTCTTTTTCATCCTCTCGCTGTGACGTCATGTGTGTAACTGAAGTTTTTTGATGTCGTGTTCTAGTTTCGAATTGAATGGATTATGGCGGAAAGTCAAGTCTATAGAGAGATTAATAGAGTTGTTTATATAAAAAATTAGATATATATCATTTTTTTAATATATCTAGTTCATTTTGCTTAATTGATTATTGAGCTAATAATCTACCTGTTCTTCAGTGGTTAGAGAAGCCTATAAATACCACAGCCTGAATGCAATAGCCCATTGTGACACTTGGTCAATGTTTGAATTGTATTGAAAAATTACAATTTCGTGGTCACAGTTAGTACAGTATCCGACTGTCCACGTATTAACAACTTAGTCGTCCGCAATTAAAGTGTTAAACTGTAAAATTAAATTAAATTTAATCTACTTATATACTATAATAATATTATACTTATATACTATAATAATATTATACTTATATACTATAATAATATTATAAAGCTGTAGAGCTTATTTGTTTGAACGCGCTAATCTCAGGAACTACTGGTTCGATTTGAAAAATTCTTTCAGTATCAGATAGCTCATTTATTGAGGAAGGCTATAGGCTATTTATAACATCAGGCTAAGACCAATACGAGCGGAGCACTAATAACCTCATCTTTTGAAGTCGGCTAAAAAGCATGATTTTGGTACCTTGAATAGCTCCTTAACATTCTATTATTCAAAAATATACTTACTTCTACGTAAATGAAGTCGCGGGTAAAATTTTGCGTTATTCCAAAGTAACTATTCCACGCGGACGAAATCGCGGGCAAAAGCTAGTTTAATTATATTTGCGATACGAGAAAACGGAAGAAAATACTCTTAAGGTATTAGAATTGACAAAAAACATAAAATACCACTCGAATTAACGATGAGCTAAATTACGTTTTCACTAATAATTATTATTAATCAAAAATTGAAGACAGTTAATACGTGCATTACAAAATAAGGATGAAATTGCATCCTTCAAATGATAACGCTTCAAAGAGTTTTCACGTTGGCTCATCAAAGATTCCCTTTAGCCCCCACCGCGTCCGTCCCCAACTAACCCTCTCGCCAACTTTTCCGATTTAACTCTCACTTGCGAATGAGTTATTCGCTTTTTTTTTTGATTATTTAAGGTACCACCCTCACACCGTGCGCTAGTATTGAAACTTTTATTACATGTTGAAGATGGGTGAATACTAGATATGTCATGACCAGTGTGCTTAGTGCGAGTTTTCTAACGTTCCCGATAGCGTAAAAGTTAGCTCATATTTGTATGGAATGGGATCATAATCCTACGTTTGCCGTTAGGGGCGCTGCTCCAACTGCATACAAAGTTGGATTAACTTTTACGCTATCGAGACCGTTAAAAAACTCGCACTAAGCACACAGATAACGTAAAGCGTGAGAATGGATGGAAGAGGTTTAGAGTCAGCATTGGGTAGCTTAAGTTGCAGAAGCAGGTGGATGAAGGCCTTCACACATCAACTTTACAACATCAGTCGACACTTTACCTGTTAAAATATAGAGTTTAAAAACTTCCAATGTGTTAAGCTAAACAGAATTTTAAGGGTTTATAAAGAGGAGGAACATAATATTTTCTCGCAAACTTCAACGCGGTTTGCCGCCTTGTTGGTTGGGCGCACTGTCGTGGGGTTTGTTGCCAGTTACGGTGGGTCATGATGCCCAGTGTGCTTAGTGTGAGTTTTTTAAAGTTCTCGATAGCGTAAAAGTTAACTCAAATTTGTATGAAGTTGGAACGTTTTCCTACGTTTGCCGCTAGGGGCGCTGTTCCAACTGCATACAAATTTGAGTTAACATTTACGCTATCGAGAACGTTAAACAACTCGCATCAACCACAGGAAACCAGTGATATGAAGTGATATGTATAAACGAATGATATCTTAAGAATAAATTATATAGTTACGAATTTGCAATAATGCTGATTATTTTATGCATAAAACATTAGAAGGAGTGTGTATCATCTTAAAGAAATTCAGAATCGATTCTCGACTGCTTTTCTGAAATTTTCACATGCACCCCAACTTTCTTTGACTAATAACATCTCTATCACACACATGAAGAACTTGTATTGACCTCTCCCTTCTGCTGCAAACGTCAGTTTCTGGCGCATTGTCTGCTTCAAACATTCAAAGAAAATTGAACTCTGCACATAAGACTAGTAAAGTTAATTTCAAATATAAGCGTGGTGTGAAAAGGAAATTGGCATTTAGAACGACAGTGGAAAAGCTAGTTTTCCGCAGCAAAATTTGAAAATGCCATCTGTAACTAAAACACGACCAAGTTATAAATGCAGCCGTTCAAATAAAGATCGTTAGTAAGCAACGTTCGTGTTATTGTTACCGGACTGCAAATTGAATTTGTTTGTGTTTTGAGTTCGGAACACGCCGGTCGGCCGCATTCTGTGAAACGTACTGACACGCGAATGTTTTTGTTCTTCGGTTCGTGTTTTAATTTTCGAAATGTGACATTCGAACCTTAGTGGATTTACGAAAAAAGACTTCTCTGTAAGCTGCCAGTACCAAATTGGTGTTTAAATTATTTTGGAATGTGTTCTTAATTTTTAAATTTATGTGTAACTTCAGTGGCTTGTGTCTGTATACGAAAATTAGAATTTAGAATTCTAAATTAGTTTGTAAAGCTTAGAAAATTATCAAATACCGAAGTAGAATACGTAATATTTTGTTTGATAAAAATTTGATCGTTTTTTCCCAGAAGGTAAGTTTTCCGACTTTCTAAAATAAATTTGCGAAGGTGCAAATAGCACTGTAGCGTGCATTGTGTAGGATATCGTTTGACAGCAGGCTGCAATTTTGCAGCGGTGTAGCGTGGGTCGTTGACCCTCGGTTGCTATGGTAACAGCGGCAACCCATGTGCGCGAGGGTTTATTGCTCTGATTGCCTTCGGCTTTCAGGATTACGTTTGTCTATGTCTTAATGTCATTTATAAAATTTTGCTTAGGAAATTGTTAACCATTTCTGCGTCGTATAATTTGTTAGAGCACTATTATATTTTTTTACATTATCGATATTAAATTTATTGACGCATAAAAGTTTACCATGGCATTTCCAATCTGTTAAATTACTATAAATCGGCAAGTTACCGAAAATATTATTAATTTGCTAAGCAAACTGTAGATACTTATAATTTTGGTACAAATCTCATAAGCGAGCAATGTACAGCGAAGAGTTCTCCTGACATCAGAAAGACTATGCTTTTTTTTTTCTTTTTTTTTTATTGCTTAGATGTGTGGACTTAGAGCTCACAGCCCACCTGGTGTTAAATGGTTACTGGAGCCCATAGACATCTACAACGTAAACGCGCCACACACCTTGAGATACAGTTCTAAGGTCTCAGTATAGTTACAACGGCTACCCCACCCTTCAAACCGAAACGCATTACTGCTTCACGGCAGAAATAGGCGGGGCGGTGGTACCTACCCGTGCGGACTCACAAGAGGTCCTACCACCAGTTAGTAGTATATAACCACGTTTTATCATCGCATCGCCTGCCACCGGAATATAATTACATATTCTGTACTAGTTAGAACTGCTGCGTTCATCCACTGTGCGTTTCCAGAGGTCGGCGGCTTCTAATTTTGAATATTGTGGCGAGTATCCATCATACAACATAAGATATTTGACAGATGCCTGAATCTCGCTTACGACATTTTCAAGATAAGCTTACATATTATACAAGTTCTGAACAACAACATTCGGACCGTCGGTCTACCGAGCAATCTCACCCGCTCGATGTAAGATCTTCCCTTTGTCGTATACCCTTTAATATCTATAGACTCCAGTAACTACTTAGGTATAATTGTATAACTAAATAAATAGGAACCAAAACACCCACGGTCATCCAAATTAGAATTCCCTGTGTTGTGGGCACCAGAGACTGTATATATAGATGATAAAAACACCCCTACAAAGAGCAAACAAAACTGTTCATCACTCGAATGTTTGCCTGATATGGGAATCGAACCCACGACCCTTGGCGCAACTGTCAGGGCGCTTACTACTGCACCACTGAGTCAAAACTAGGTGTTACTAGGTGGTACCTTCTACCTATTACTATTACCACCTATTACTGATTACTATTATTGTATACATATGTACTGACTGTATTTTTGTATGTGTGCTTGTAGGCCAACGAGAATATGGTCCACCTGATGGTGAGTGGTTACCGTTGGTAATAGACGTCAGCACGCTAGGGGCACAGCCAAGCCGCTACCTACCACAAGCAAGCGTCGTTTAAAGAAGGATATGTCATAGCGCTCTGAAAACACCGTGGAGAGACGTCCATGAAATCCCATAATATGACTCTCCCGTAGGTACCCATTTCATTAACTACCGTTTATAAAAACTAGTTTTTTTTTTTTAAAGATTCCTACTAACTAATCGCGACGGTATGTAAGCAGACACCGGAGCCGCCCGTGAGGTGTGAAGTAATTAAGTGACACATTACACTGACGCTCACCCCTCCCCCACTGGAAGGCTCCGGTTACACTCAAAAACCGCTCAAACTCACTTACTTTGACGGCTAATTAAAAACTCTACCTTTATATTAAGGTTTTGGGTATAATATTTTTTTTTGCATAGATGCGTGCACTAGCTCACAGCTCACCTGGTGTTAAATGGTTACCGGAGCCCATAGACACCCATAACGTAAATGCCGCCACTAACCTTGAGATATGAGTTCTAAGGTCTCAGTACAGTTACAATGGCTGCTCCACCCTTCAAACCGAAACGCATTACTGCTTCACGGTAGAAAGTACGTATTTCAGGGGAAAAATTGGTACCCGCCTCGGATCCGAACGAGGGTGCATCGCTTAACAAGAATGCCCGGACGTCTTATCCTTTAGGCCACGACGACTTCTAAAACAAAAAACAATCTAACTTTAAAGTACCAGTTCAGTTCTCATATACACATACATCATGCTTAGAGAATTGGAATCCGGCTATGGAATGAGCTCCCCTCCACGGTGTTTCCCGAGCGCTATGACATGTCCTTCTTCAAACGAGGCTTGTGGAGAGTATTAAGCGGTAGGCAGCGGCTTGGCTCTGCCCCTGGCATTGCTGAAGTCCATGGGCGACGGTAACCTCTCACCATCAAGTGGGCCGTATGCTCGTCTTCCTACAAGGGCAATAAAAAAATAATGAAATAAAACTATTCCACTGTTGCACTTTTAATCTTCTCTTCCAAAATCTTTTGTTTTCATAATAAAAAATTAACTGACATCTTTTTTACGCCTTGCTCATTCAGTCGTCTTCGCCATCTTCCTTTTCTCTTTCATTCTTTTTCCCTTTCTTTCCGTTTTCTGTCACTTATATCTTAACGCTCCGTTTCACACTCTTTTCATGCGTTCCATTCTTACCAATCTTACATTTATTAATGTGCCTACGTCTGCCGTGAAGCAGTAATGCGCTTCGATTTGAAAGCTGTTTAGATTTGTTACATCCACATCATTAAAAATCGATATCCCATTTCTCATTATAACCTGAGCTACGGTAACCATTAAAGATCAGATGGCCCGTGGGCCTAGCCAACTATGTGCAATAAAGAAATCATTTAACTATTATAATGCTTTTAGGAAAGCGAACACTGCTTGAAAACTCATTCGGTCTGCTCTCTGTAAAGGAGGAGTATAGAATATATGAAGGAGCTATAGTCTATTGCTAACTATCGGGCACTTTACATCCATTTATATAATTGAAACCCCAACCCTCGACCTCTGACCTGATTGTTCCATGCGTAAAGTCGGAACGCATGACTCTTTCGCATCATTAACAAGCAGGATCGTGGGCTTATGCCCTACCACCAGAGACGTAATGATTAATAACGAGAATCATGTTTTTGCGTCATACCGAATGACAGTTGGAAAGCACAGAGGTGACTCGAGAAACCCTCCTTCATCTGTACTGCCGTTGGTACTGGACAGGATGTTATAAAGTTATTGTATTGTCATAGGTCTTCGGTGCGCGTAATAATATTCAAGTCAACCCGTCGTCTTGAAATTGGTGAAAATGATATTCAAAGATTCCGTTACATACAAGCACATGTACATACCAAACTAATAAAGTGAGTTAATATTTTAAAATTGGCTTCAAATTGCCAGAACATATCCTCGAAACGCTTATTCAGAATCTCGTATAAAAAAACATAAATGGCGCTGTGAACAAACTCTCTGCTTAATCTATAGGTCTTATAAAGTTTTGGTCGAGTGGCACAACTGGTGTTTTTTATATATTTTTGCGTATTATCTTGAACGAGCACACACGTCTAGTGTTAAGTCATTTAATTCCATAGGTATCACAACGTAATAACCCTCACCCACTTTGAGACATGAGGTTAAGGACTCAATTGTCTAGTAGAACAGCTGCCCCACCCTTCAATTTACCTCAGTAATAATACAGCCGATCCCAAGTATCATAATCCTCCTTTGTAAACGTGACTATGGACAGAGAGAAAAGAGAGAGAACATACTGGATTGCACACCAAAACACAATTAGCATTAGAAAACAGTCAACAAGCAGCTACATTTGTACAATAGGCGGTCTTACTTATAATTCACAACTGTTGTTGTTGTATATAGTCATAATAGATCTCTACGACTGGTTCATGCAATCATCACCCCTGCCAAGAAGGCAGGGAGATCAGGTCTGGGGCAAGGAGGATTCCCCGAGGCCCAAACCGTCCCCCTGGGAGGGCACATGAGAACCCAGAAGTATATTCTTCGAATGGTCCTTAAGTCCTAAAGTCCGGCTTGTCTTTGTGAAGGTCACACCCCCATATTACTGTAACGTACTGACGGTAACTTATTAGCCGCTGGTAGGCCGTTATCTCTACCATTCTTATAGTGCAATCAAAAACACACATGTATGTATGTATAGATAAAAAAAGAATCTTGCACTCAATGTACCTCAATCGTAACATAACAGGAGGGTGAAGTGGTGTCGTAAAACTTGAAGCGGCGCGGCGCGGTCTAATGAACGAGCTCGACTTAACCTTAAATATGTAATAAAATGACAAGAATATGTGATATGCACATTTTTGTTTATGTTGTACGAAACAATGTTGTCATTTTTGCTTGTGGTGGGGCGTTCTGTGAGCCCGCACTGGTAGTTACCACCACCCTGCCTATTTCTGTCGTAAAGCAGTAATGCGTTTCGGTTTGAATGGCGGGACAGCCGATGTAACTATACTTGAGACCTTAGAACTTATATCTCAAGGTGGGGGGCGTATGTACGTTGTAGATGTCTATGGGTTCCAGTATTCACTTAACACCAGGTGGGCTATGAGCTCGTCCACCCACCTAAGCAATAAATAAAAAAATTACCACCACCCACTCATTTCTGCCGCGAAGCTGTGTTATAGTTTCGAATGATGGAACAACCGTTATGCTTTACTATTAACATTTAGATCTCATGTTTCAAGATGGGTGGCCGTATTAACATTGTGATATCTATGTACTACGGTAACCACTTAACACCGTGTGCAGGCTTAGGGACCCCGGTAACCGTAGTCGTCGAATTCGGCAAAGAGTTCTCGGGCAGTAAGTACATTCACTCGCGAAGCGGCTGCTCCTCAGTTATTAGGTCTCCTTAGGAGTCACTCGGGCAGCTGTTAGCAAATTCCCACCGTCCTGGCAGAACCTATGCTAGCAACAACAACATTCTGGTTACAATGGCAAATAGTAAATCATTATATTCCTAATGGTTTTTCTCGCATCTACAGATTCGTCGATGTTACAAGCGTCAATCAAAGGGTGAATAGATAGAACTTTCAATGTATGCCAGTATGTCGGAGCTGAAATCCTAGGACAACGATAGGCAGTAGCTTGGCTCTGCTCCTGGCTTTTTTTTTCCTCCGTAAGCTGAGAGCCTTGAGAGGCTATTTCAGCGTAACCTTACTAGTAGGTGAGCTCACGGGACTCAAACCTGACGACGTTGCTAACACGAACCCTAGTAAGAGCCGTGCTTCGCAAAATCTACCATCGGATCGGAAACGCGACCCATTGAGAAGATCCGGCGAGAAACTCAGTGGGCTGTGTCTGAGGGTTAATTTACTCGTCGAGCCCTTCGTCGCAAGCGACGGGTTCGACGAGAACGATGACCGGTGCTTCAGGTGCCTAAAAGCACCGTTAGTGGACCGGGAGGATCCGAAATGACATGCTTTGGGCGACGTCGACTGCTTTCCATTCTGTCCGCAGGATCGGGAATGTAGTCCTGGCATTGCTGACGTCCATGAGCGACGGTAACTCACTATTAGGTGGCCCGTCAGCTCTTTTATCTACAATGCGATAATAAAATAACTTAGAAGGGCTTGATGTAGGCTTCATCGTAGAAGGAAAAGTTTCCAGCCGCGAAGCTTTCGTATGTTTTGTTTCGAAGAATAGAACATAATCCATAACAGAAACTTTGACGTCATGCTTTCGTGCAGCAGCTACCGGTCAATAGAGCCTCTTTCGTCTGAATATCTTCAAAATTGACCAACATAGAAAACATTACGTCAAATATACGATTCAACTAGAATCAGAAATCAGTTCAATTTCAACCAACTTCTAGTAAACATAGTTGTATTGCTGTTTCAGTGTATACAAGGACTTATATATACTCTTTGGCTACATTGGTTTGGGTGTCCTGAAAAGTAAACATATCACAGACAAAAAAAGCACCTCTATTAGCTATAACCTAATCTGAAAATGCATTTCACAACATTTTCCATTACACGTGATATAATTGGTCCATGACGGAACTATATTAAGTCATCATTTTTAATTCCCGAATTAGTAAAATATAACTTGTGCGAGGACAAGGGTTATCTGCCCGCGAAGGCCTGCCGTCACATGCACGGAATACAAATGGCCGCTTAACTATCGCCATTTTGTAACGCAAACATAGCCTATGAATATTAAATTTATAATCTGCCTCCATCCAGCTGGTCGGATGAATATTTTTACAATGGATTAGCTTCCGCGATGAAACTGTAATACTTATATACTTTCAGCGGTCGTATTTATTTAGTAATATTTTTCTGTTAGATTTCATGTTGAAATTCCGTGTAGCAATAAATTCAGAGACGAAATCAACATTTATTTATACGTAGGTATTTGAATTTAAAAGAATTGAATTACAAAAAAAAGAATAAACAATCGTCAATGTAAACTAATATTCATAAATAGAACCGTCAAAACCTATAAATATATTAAAAATTAAGAATTAGAAATTAGCAAACGAAAACTTCGCCGCTCAAAAGGCAAAGGAATCCAAACTAACTTCACTTCGCTCGGCCTTTCAAAAGGAAACGAGCGAAAAATTAAGCAGCCGCTCTCAAAAGTGGTTTATTTAAAAAATCCGCTTTAAACACGCGAGCGGTGGTGTTAATTTTCTTGTAAGCCTAATTACACATGAGCTATTTATGCGAACGTGAGCTGAAGTCTCGAGGCGCGACTGTAAAATACCTTTGCCTTAACAACGTTTTGCCTTTAGCATTTTTAAAGGTAAATTTTATGTGTACGAGGACACAGTTGAGATGTGTTGCAGTTTTAGAAATATTTACAGGAAATCATAATTTTCCATGATTATTCATGAATAATTTGTACGGACAATGTTTTTTTAAAACCAATATTCGATTTTAAAAGTATTTTCCACACAATTCTTCGGTTTTCGGACTACAGTTTGATTTCGCATCTACTATCGTGATTATATTATTTCTATTTTTACAAATTTCGTATATAAATGTAGGTAGGTAGAAATAAAAGTACTTAAAAGTATTTAAAGACATAGTTCCGTTTCATTCTGCCAGACTACAGAGGCAGACAAATGATACTCTTTTTACAAAGTCGGCAAATAAGTTTGTAACCACCCAACTGCGTGTCAAAGCGACGTCGGATCGCAATTTCGCAATTAAGGATCTCCCAACGACTTTAATTAGAGGCAGCTTTAAGTGTAGGCGCGCTTTCGTCTCGACACCTTGTCGCCCTGAACTAGCCTTTATCCGGAATTTTATTGAAGAAAATTTAAAGCTTTTTTGTCTTAACATAATTTTATTGGTTAGTTGAGCTAGTTGAGCTTACAGCTGGTCCTGGTGCTCAAGGTTTGCAAAATTTCATAAGCTCCATCATGAGAGTGTAGCCAAACCGACGAAACGAATGACTTTATAGTTATATAATAATATGTAATTTAAAATACCATAAAAGCTGACTGGCAAGATAATATCGACTTTTTTTTATTGCTTAGATGGGTGGACGAGTTCAAGCCCACCAGGTGTTAAGTGGTTACTGGAGCCCATGGACATCTACAACGTAAATGTGCCACCCACCTTGAGATATAAGTTCTAAGACCTCAGTATAGTTACAACGGCTGCCCCACCCTTCAAACCGAAACGCATTACTGCTTCACGGCAGAAATAGGCAGGGTGGTGGTACCTACCCGTGCGGACTCACAATAGGTCCTACCACCAGACTGGGTGGTGTAATAGTTATTGCCCTTGACTGTTGCACCAAGGGACGTGGGCTCGATTTACACATCGGGCAAATATTCGTGTAATGAATAGGCTTGTTTGCTCCTCGTCTGTGTTTAAGCGTAAATGAGTATGTTAATTCGCAAAGCAGCTGCTCTTGAGTTTGTTAGGTCTCCTTTGGAGGCGGTCGTATAGCTGTTAGCAAGTCCCACCCCTCCTGGCTAAGCCTTTGCTCGCCTACCAGTTCTGGTGAAACTGGAAAGGCCTCGGAGCCACTAGTAATCCCTCATTCCTATAAAAAAAGTACTATATCTGTCTCGGGTACCCCATCACATAGGGACTCCTAATTTGGGGCCGGATGACCGCGCGTGATTTGTTCCCAGCTATTTATCATTATTTTTAAAATCTTTGTTAACTCACATATATTTATATTCAATTCTGATATCTTTTGATTTATATTGGCCCTAAGATATCACAACGTGAGCATGGTCGATTTGAAAGTGTCGATTGACCAACGTGTACCATTTCTATAAGCGCCCAATTTCATATTTACTATAGGTCCCGTAGTAGTCGAAATTCGACTATAATTAACTGGAATTGTAAGTTTGTACACTATTATGATTGTATTTTATACTTCTATAATCACAAATTTCGGAAAGGCTACTTGACCACAAACGTCAAGAATAAGAGTTTGACAATAAATAGTATGCATGCGTGTGTGCGTCAAATACATGGTATGTAGTGTGTGTAATGTTTTCTTTACTGATTTAATGTATCTTTTATGCATTATTTTAAAAAATATATTAGCATTGTGCACTTCTTCTCTATATCCTCTATAAGTGTGCAAAATTTCATACTCCTCTGTCCGCGCAATTTACGTAAAAAGGGATACAAAGTTTTTGCTTCACGTATTAATATATAGATTCACGACCAGCTTTGCGATGTAGGAAGACTGTCATGAAATAAAATTTAAATCTTACGTTACGAACGTATTTTCCCGGTTAGGGTACCCCTCCGCATCGTCCCACAGGGAACTTCGTTCCAATAAACATGAAATTCTTAAAAGTATTGCCCATAAGTATAAGATAGTCACGATGTAATAATACGTTAAAGGAAGACTTTCTTCAAGAACGCAAATAGTTTTTTGAAAATAGTCGTATCGAATTAAATAGTAATCTTGAGTTTCAACACAAATACTGAAACATATCGACGCTTGAAAGGCAAATGTGACTAAGCGACAATAACTGCTTTGTACATAAATGATAGGCAATAACCATATTCGATGCGCAAAAAAAGTATATTTCTAGGTCTATTAAAATCATTTCAATCCTACAGTTACTAGCTAGATTCTACTACAGCTAGTTTCGTTAAAATAAGTTTTGTTTTCAGGTATTTCAACTTTAAATTAGTCTACTGTAAAATTCACGCATTGTCACTTAGTCATGTTTGCCTTTCAAGCGTCGATATTATTTATCAATTCGAAATAAAAAATTGACTGAGAGCAAGCCGTAAAATTGTTTTAGTCAACAACAAATTTTCTTATACAGAACCATCAAAATGAATCAAAATAAACCACACAAAAGAGATATAAAGAAGACCTTTTGTTTGTCCAACCTCTTGGGTCTCTTAATTAAACAAATAATAAGTAAAATGAATGAAGGCACAATGAGCTATTATATTAGCGAGCGAACCCGCGGGCGACAAAGTACTTTTTCGTTTTTTGGAAATTCGTATCCGTTTTCAAATCGGTCACGATAAATTATAATATCTTTTTTTTATTTTAATCATTTGAATCTGTGTGAAAGGTAATAAATGTTTTTATATTATTTTTATTATTATTATATAGAAGACTTCCCCCAAGTCTTCTGTATTTATTCCCTTTAGTTCCTTGGTGCTAGGTCTTTCCAGAAGCCTATAACTGCAGGTGGATATCACGTATACTTCCCTTTTACATTTCTATTGTTAAAACATTGTAGCCATATTTCGATGATGCATAGATCATGCATGATGCATAGCGACATTTGTATTGTATACGGGCGCCGGTAACCTCTTAATATCAGGTGTACCGACCATGAACCATACAAAGCTATAATTTAATGTTTACAAATACGAAGTTTATGACCCTTGCAAACTTAACACAAAATACATCCATCCATCTTGTCACTATAAAATGTTCAAATATATTATTTTAATACTGATTATTCCATTTTCATTCTCCTGCCCTTCTCCCAGTCACCTGGGGTCGGCGCAACATGTTTTCTCCTTCCATACTATTCTATCATATACCATTTCTTCGCTCACTCCCTTCTTACTCATATCGTCTTTCACGTAATCCATCCATTTATTTTTAGGTCTACCTCTTCCTTTATGTCCTTCCACACTCATAGTTAACACTCTCTTACCAACCTCATTTTCATTTCGTCTCATCACATGTCCATACCATCCCAAACGCGCACTTCTCAGCTTCTCTGTCACAGGTGCCACTTTCAGACTTCCTCTGACATATTCATTCCGTATGATTATTCCAATTTGAAGGAAATCATCAATCTTTCAACCGTGGATTTTCGTAGAATGAAAATATTAAGAGATTACACTGTTGATATAATTTTAACTTTGTATACAAAACGTGAAAATAATCATTACTAATTACTACAATTATTTTTAATGTCTAGTTTTATATTATCGTTATATTTATTATTTCTAATATTAGCAGCACAATATTAAAATGTCGACGTATGATAAACACTTCGTCATCCGTGACCACGAAAACTGTGAAGCAATCGAAATATAAAAAAAACCTGCGATTAATCCGTAACAATAGTTAACGACTCGCGAAAAGCTAAGAAAATCTATGAAAGCTCTCGTTTGACAATGGCCACGGTAGTTCAAGACACTCCAAGTTTTCGTAGACGCATGTCCAGTTCACAATGTTTAAATGAATTGCGAAAAGTGGTCTCTTTTGTATCCTAACAATGATAATTGCATTTATAAAAAAAAATTAGGTAAAAATGTTTTACGAAACATAATAATACAGATCGCCAAAAAATTTAAGTTTATGGCAGTTTTTTATTTATTCCTTAGATTGGTGGACTAGCTCTCGGCCCACTTGGTGTTAAGTGGTTACCGGAGCCCATAGACATCTACTTACTTAAATTAAATGCTAACCTAAATGCCGCCAGCCACCTTGACATATGAGTTCTAAGGTCTCAGTATAGTTACAACGGCTGCTCCACCCTTCAAACCGAAACGTATTACTGCTTTACGGCAGAAATAGGCAGGGTGGTGATACCTACCAGTACGGACTCACAAGACGTCCTACCATAAGTTAAGGAGGATTTTTTCGAAATCTAAGTCCCTTAAAGGATAAATGTTTTATAAAATTTAAGGTTGTCTTAAAACAGGTACTGTAATTATTCACAAGACATACATAAACAATAATGGAAGAACGGAGTTTTTTAATTATTTATGTAATTACCTAAATTTCAGTGGTGGTAGGCCCTTTTGTGAGTCCCGCGGGTAGGTACCACCGCCCTGCCTATTTCTGCCGTGAAGCAGTAATGCGTTTCGGTTTGAAGGGTGGGGCAGACGCTGTAACTATACTTGAGACCTTAGAACTTATATCTTAAGGTGGGTGACGCATTTACGTTGTAGATGTCTATGGGCTCCAGTAACCACTTAACACCAGGTGGGCTGTGAGCTCGTCCACACATCAAAGCAAAAAAAAAATTACGTTGTAGATGTCTATGGGCTCCAGTAACCACTTAACACCAGGTGACCTGTGAGCTCGTCCACCCAACTAAGTAATAAAAAAAAAAAAACGCGAGGCACACTTAGTTCAGTTTTCACTTGCACATATACATTTTAGTGTTAATGAAGTGTATTAAGTGCTCGCATGGTCAGAGTTCACCATCCTGCTTATTTCTTCCACACCAGATTGGCCCTGTGCACTTCAAATAGCTCTCCTATCACCGATATAAAAACACCCACTATCATTTGCCCGCGACTTAGTCCGCGTGGAAATAAATGATGCTTTATTTTAGAACAAATTTGCATAAAAAAACTTTATAGTGAGCCAACCTTAATATATAGACATATGCTGTCGCAGACTTTTTTAGATCTTTTAAAGGGGAACAATTCTGTCATACATTCTTTTAGTGAAACTTTAACCGTTTCTGCAGCGCACGCAGCGGAAGCTCTCAAAAGGTAAAAATAACCCCGATTCTGAAATATTCTTTATTGGTGCTCCGCTTGTCTTAGCGTGATGTTATATAGCTTATAGTCTTCCTCGATAAATGGGTTATCTAACACTGAAAGAATTTTTTAAATCGGCCCAGTAGTTCCTTAGTTAAGCGCGTTCAAACAAACAAACTCTTCAGCTTTATAATATTAGTATAGATACGTCTTAAATAAACAAACATTTTCACGACCGCTTAACTGCAAAACTGTAGATTAACATTATCCAAGCGCCCTCAATTGCTCAAGTCACAACGCCCGACTTCCCGTGAGCGATCCTGTTTGTCATTGAAACTTCAGAAAATAGTCGAAGAGCTCCATCACCCAAACCCTCCTTATAAAACGAAGTAAACAAAGTGATTACATTATTAAACTTGGAACTGTTATCGTTCTGTGGTTTCTGCTTTACGTGGCTCCTATAGACTGCGAATAGTATTAGTGTTAATGTGGCGATGAAGGTGAACTCTTCTTATTTCTGAACTTAAAGAGACTGACAGCTCATCAGCCGTTCATATTTTTGATGCGTTGAGGTATTTTTTTATTTTTTATCTCTTTGGAGGCAGACGAGCATACGGCCCACCTGATGGTAAGCGGTTACCGTCGTTCATCGAAGTCAGCAATACCACAGGTAGAGCCAAGCGGCTGCTTTTGGATCTGTTCGTCATTAGTATTACAAGAGAGATACGTACTAAGTACCACGAGAAATATTATTGGTGTAGCATCGTTTTAACTATTTCAATAATTAACGTGGCTTATCATTTCAAATAAGTACAACAAAGTAAACAAAAACGAATCATTCGAATCCCCAAAACATTTCATAGAGAATTTCGACGAGCTTTATAACTATAGATTCTACATCGATGCTTGTGACGTCATTTGAGTGTAACACAAACCACCGAAGTAATGTAACACTTTATGACTTCTGTCTAATAAACTAACTTGCGAACAATGCTTGTAAAACGATTAATTGTTCCCTGTTTTATATAGCGAAAGTTCAGATAAGGGAACACTGTGATAACAATCTAGTTATAGAGGTTTCATTAGTAACGAATTTTATACTGGTCCCAGGGTGTACGTCCGCATGGGCAGATTTCATCACTCTGCCTACTGCCACGAAGAAATTAGGGTTCCTGTTCTAAGAGTGGGAGAGCCGATATATTAATAGAGAGTTCACGTATCAAGATGAGTGGCGGAATTCGTATGGTGATATCTATTATGAAGTCGTCGTGGCCTAAAGGATAAGACGTCCGGTGCATTCCTATTTAGCTATGCACCTATATACCTCTCTCTACAAAATCTTGAAATACTTAACCTTATAATTTACTAGTGGCCCGCTCCGGCTCCGCTCGGGTCTTTAACAAAAATTTCAACGATATTTGACGTTGTTTTATTTAAAAAAATAAAAGAACACTTATTGCGGCATAACTACAATAGTTAGACATATGCTGTCTCGACACTTTTTGTAAATAATGTGTTCTACAAAGTCGTAGTACATTATTTTATTCTATCATCAATAGTTTTTAGTAGTTACAGGGCACGCGATGTAAAGAATATTTTAGGTAATTTTTTTACAACTCGGTTTACATTATTGGAGTTTTAATAAGGATCCCTAATTTTTTTCAAAAATCAATCGGGAATAGTGTAGCTTCTAAACAGTGAAAGTATTTTTCAAATCGGTTCAGTAGTTTCGGAGCCTTTATTTATTAGTATAGGTAAACTTAAATATGTGTATGTAACAACACTGTAGAATGCTGACAAAGGCGTTTGTTATTTTAACAGCGGGAATGTATGACAGATCGATTTGCTATAGTATCACGTGCGAATTGATTTTGGTGACAAAAATACTAATATGCATTTTTGTTGCAGATTACTTAAGGGTGAGTTCCGGTTGGAGCGCCGACCGGTGATATAGGTAAGACATGTTTTATTTACTTCGGTATTTTCTTGTCACAGAAAGGGGGAAGAGGTCGACTGAAGAAGACATGGATGGAGTGTATGAATGACGATATGAGAGAGGAAGGAGTGAGTGCTGATATGACGGCTTATAGAAGAGAATGGAATAGAAAAATTCGCTGTGCCGACCCCGCCTAGTGGTATAAGGTGGAGAAAAAAGAAATGTTTTTTCTTGCCAGATCATTGTTTTGAATCCTCTTCACATTTAGGAAATGTTTTGTAGTCGATCTTACAGCGTATAATATATGTGGGATTGTAGGGCGAAAATTAGTGGATTTCAACACAATTTATCTTTATTTTCAAAAAAATTACGTAATAACAAGCGATAATTAACATTGACATTCGTGCTTTTTTTAATCAAATCTAGATTTTTTTCTTACCTATGCTGATAGTCTTGAGAGGCTATTTTAGCTTCTCCTTGACGTGTAGACGTCAAGCCGGGAGTGTTGCTAACACTGGCCCTAGCAAGAGCAGTGCTTCGCAGAACCTACCACCGGATCGGAAACGCGACCCACTGAGAAGATCCGGTGAGAAACTCGGTGGGCTGTGTCTATGGGTTAATTCACTCGTCGAGTCCTTGGTCGCAAGCGACGGGCTCGACGAGGACGGTGACCAGAAAATCTACTGCTGTCAGTGTGAACAAACTAAAACCTGTAAAAATAATATGAAAATTATAACTAAAAAATACCGATCTTTCCACATATGACATACCAATACGGACATTTATGATTTTTCTGGTTAGAAAATATTAAAGAACTATCAATCTTACGGTGATTTTGTACAAGAATACAGTTTTTGGCAATGACTGGTATAGCATAGCATAGCTCGTTGTCCAGCATGTTCTTTACATCCAATCTACTAGGGGTGTGAGACCCTCTTCATTAAGTGTTCCCTCCGAATTGCAGCGTGTGTTGCGTGCACAACACGGTAGAACACCCTTGTGAATCCACAACCAGCTTACGAAGATCTCCCCCGTTTTGATCCTATTTGGTATTTTAATGACTCATTTTCTTAACGACGACTGAAACAGATTCAGAAAAAATCTGAAATTGTACCTAGATGCACGACAAAGCGT
The DNA here is from genome assembly GCF_003987935.1 of Bombyx mandarina. The sequence continues at coordinate 2,682,403 of NW_021011513.1, forward strand.
TAATGGTCTAGTCTAGTATGGTCTCTGAACGTAATAAAAAAATTGCTTTTGTACGCCACAGATGTTTTGACGTTTGAACAATTTACTATTACATATATGCATATTTGCTTTTATTAAAAAAGTCATATTACCATAGGCTATCCATTCGCATCATCATAAAATTTTAGGTTTAAGATATTATCTACTTTTCTAAACCCAAATATATTTTTTCTAAACCCACTCCGAGTCCGAATCTGGTATATAAGTAAAGCCAATTGTTAATTTATTAACCAATTTTTCGTGTATCAAATTGTCGACATAGAAATGTGCCTGTATAGATTTATATAGGTATATCTATACTAATATTATAAAGAGGAAAGATTTGTTTGTTTGTTTGTTTCGAATAGGCTCCGAAACTACTGGACCGATTTGAAAAATTCTTTTTCCATTAGAAGCCGACATTGTCCCTGATGAACATAGCTACTTTTTTTAATTTTTTTTTAATTTTTTTTTTTTGGTTTCATGTGTGTTTTAATGTTTCCGAAGCGAAGCGAGGGCGGGTCGCTAGTCATTCATAATTACCATTTTAGAGTTTACGGTTTTATTGGAGTAAGGATATTACCATATTGTCATGGCGCCGCAATTCCAAGGAGTATCCCTCCAACCTTCCGAGAGTATCGGGATACTTGAGGTCGACATTTCGAGCGATGTCCAGTTTCGGAGTCATTTGGAAGGCAAAGCCAAGTTGGCGTCCAAAATGCTGGGAGTCCTCAACAGAGCGAAGCGGTACTTCACGCCTGGACAAAGATTTTTGCTTTATAAAGCACAAGTCCGGCCTCGCGTGGAGTACTGCTCCCATCTCTGGGCCGGGGCTCCCAAATACCAGCTTCTTCCATTTGACTCCATACAGAGGAGGGCCGTTCGGATTGTCGATAGTCCCATTCTCTCGGATTGTTTGGAACCTCTGGGTCTGCGGAGGGACTTCGGTTCCCTCTGTATTATGTACCGTATGTTCCATGGGGAGTGCTCTGAGGAATTGTTCGAGATGATACCAGCATCTCGTTTTTACCATCGCACCGCCCGCCACCGGAGTAGAGTTCATCCATACTACCTGGAGCCACTGCGGTCATCAATAGTGCGTTTCCAGAGATATTTTTGCCACGTACCATCCGGCTATGGAATGAGCTTCCCTCCACGGTGTTTCCCGTGCGCTATGACATGTCCTTCTTCAAACGAGGCTTGTGGAGAAGTAGGCAGCGGCTTGGCTCTGCCCCTGGCATTGCTGAAGTCCATGGGCGACGGTAACCACTCACCATCAGGTGGGCCGTATGCCCGTCAGCCTACAAAGGCAATAAAAAATTATAAAAAATTATAAAATAAATCGCATTCGTAATCTGATAAGTTTGGTTTTCATGACTAATAAACGTAATCAGAAGTGGTAATACATAATTTGGTCTCGCATTATTATGTATTCTTTTATTATTCCAAAGCTTCGAATGCTTTACAGACTTTGTGATCTCCGACGATTACTTCGAAATCGTGTTATGGCTTTTATGTTTTAATACAAAATTGTAATTTGTTGCGAGTGAAGCAGCTGTAGCAACTAGTATTTTATAATGGAAATGAGTGTTGAAATTTTCTGTCAAATTACAAATTGATATTAACGTTTCTTTGCGCTGTGAAAGAACTAACAAAATCGCGATGTTTATTCGTTTTGTATTTCGCTAACAAATCACAGTATTCCCAGAAACATAAGGTCAAACTTTACAACCAATTATATCGTCTAGTAAGTTTAACCGTAGCTAATTTCCCTCCAGAGTACAATGTTGTTTCCCCTTCGTACATGTTTAGTAAACCCAAAGATTCCCATCCATCTATTGAACCATGTGTGGCTATGAACAATTATACAAGTGACATGACCTTTTTTATAGCAATTATGAATTTTATTAACGGATTAAAAAATTGTATTTTATACTTTAACTAGCGACCCGCCCTCGCTTCGCTTCGGAAACTGTAATTTATTATTGATTTCTCCACTATTTAATGGATGTTATTATACATATAAACCTTCCTCTTCAATCACTCTATCTATTAAAAAAAAGGATGCGTGTACTTATGTACGCGCGTAAGAAGTTATAGTTTATTTTTATTAAATTTATTTCTTTTTTTTTATTTAAATTTTAATTAATTTGAAAAAAAAAACGATTAAACAACATCCTCAAACACTCATATTGGACATCCCTTTTCTTGACATCGTATAAATTCGGTAATTCTTGGTACGGTTCGGAAAGTTCACCTGCGGCTATATTCAGACTCGCCAAGTTACGTCGGTCGTACGGTAATGAGCGATTTAGTGGGCAACTTCATTCTGTTAGTTTTGTGTCACGGTGCGCGCGTATCCTAAAATTTCACTCTCATAAATTTTTCATAACGCGCCTAAAGAAGTAAACTTCAAAAACTGCATCAAAATCCGTTGCATAGTTTTAAAGATTTAAGCATACGTAGGGACAGATATAGGGACAGAGAAAGCGACTTTGTTTTATACTATGTAGTGATAATACATGCGTAAACGCTACTACTGTATCCTTGCTTGGAATTGTGTAGAGCAGGACGAGATGAAACAACATCTTGAAGCTGTTTTCAGACTACACTATACTATAGTGCCATATAGTATGGCAGCTTATACTTAACCAATAATATATAGTACAGGACAGTGTGAACGTGTCCATAACAATGTATGGTGTGCGATATTGTTGTGCTATATGCTATTGCTACAGTCCACTGAGTTTCTCGCCGGATCTTCTCAGTGGGTCGCGTTTCCGATCCGGTGGTAGATTCTGCGAAGCACGGCTCTTGCTAGGGTTCGTGTTAGCAACGTCGTCAGGTTTGATCCCCGTGAGCTCACCTACTAGTTAAGGCGACGCTGATATAGTCTCTCAAGGCTATCAGCTTAGGTAGGAAAAAAAGCTATACTATATGCTATTATATAATAGCGTAGTCTGAAAGCGGCTTGAGGACGAAACTCATGGATGAAGGTGGTCACGATCCTCAAACGTGAGGATCACGACTGAAGGAAGAAAGGAAACGTAACTGACGTACGTAACTATGTGATTGAGAAAATTCTTTGTTGATCTTTTTCGCCGGTATGCTCATTGGAAAGAGGAATGTTTGGAATACACTTTTGAAATGCCTTATCACGCGTCCAGTTAGCTATAAAGGCATTTCTAAATGAGAAATTCGTTTTGTAGCCATATATCATGAACTACTGTTGTTGACAATATGATATTGATTGGTTTGTTAGATGGTGAAAGGAACCACTGTAAAATTATTAGTCCTACGAGTGGCAATCTCATCGTAGTTTCAATAAGTATTTTAGTTCTAGAGAATTCCAAAAAGCGAACAGTGTAACCTACAAAATAACATCGATCGTGATGTGGAAACTCCGCGGGGAAATCGTCGAAAAATCGCATGCTTCCGAGGGGGCGAGGGTCTACGTGTAGTGGTCCCTAACGAAGCACCGGTGACACATGTTGAGAAATTATTACAATTACACACAATTATTCGTAAAAGGGAAACAAATTTCTTTGCAATCTTAAAATCGGTAGCATTTTGTTATCTCGTAAAGTAGAAAAGATTATTTACAAAACACTCAAAACTTATTGTGATTAAAAGTCCTGCATTCCATGTCTCTATCGAGGCTTATGTTATGACTATTATTGCTAAATGATCCGAATTCTTTCTATGAGATAGTAAATTGCTGGTGGTAGGACGTCTTGTGAGTCCGCACGAGTAGGTACCACCACGCTGCTTATTTCTGACGTGAAGCAGTTATGCGTTTCTCGTTCATGTCTCGAGGTGAGTGGCGGCATTTACATTGCAAATGTCTATGGGCTCCGGTAAACTAACACTAGGTGGCCGTGAGCTCGTCCACCCATCTAAGCACTAAAAAAGTAATGAATGTGACAGAAACTTGCAATTGGACTTTTCGAACCGAGGACTTCGGTTTGATTTTTACTTCATATCCAATATTATGTTCTGTGAAATTCTCTTGAGCGTTTTTAATAAGTCTTTATTTCAGAGTTCGTAGCAGAAAAAACGGAAACTGTGCGTCTCGGGCCCCGGAGTATATTGCCAGTTTGATGAAATTTTGAAGCGAAGATACGCTCTGCTTAGTTCTTTATAAGGCCCGAACGCGTATTTTTGTCGGTCTTTCTGTTTGATTTTCCGGGTTGCCCTAATAAGATTTTCGTCGTCAGCCACATAATTTTTCGATAGTAATATAGGCTGTTTAATTATATCAGGGTCCGCTTAATGACCAAAATTCAGTCAGAAATTCCATCAATCAGTATATTGCAGCGTGCTGGTATAATAATACATAGATACTAAGACAATGTTTCGATGAATCTTTTGTCGTTATCTCTATGACCATTGATAATACACATAAATTAGTTATATCTATAATCTTACAGTTGCTTATCTAAGTAACTCAAGCACTCAACAAAAATGTTTACGGGCGTCGGCCACTAGATCTTCGCTTCGATTGGTTTCTCATTGCTCCTGTAGATGGCAGTAACATATTACCTATCCCAAATTTTATTTTTAATGAAGGATTTTGTTTATATTCAGAAACTCAAATTGATAAAATTTAATCAATTTGTCTATAACAAATAAAGACTTGTATGATTTATGAATTTTTTATTTTCTGTGTTTAGTTATACAATAAGTAAATGCCTTAATTTTAACAAAATATAAGTTTAGGGGCATCCGCTACAAGATGTCGCTAGTTTCCATACAAAAAATATTTGTCTTAAAGTATCGCAGTTTCAGGGTCCTGTCTATGACACCCACGGGAAGGGATGAAATGGTGCTATGCTAGCCAACACCGCACGGCCATTTCTCATTTGATTTAACCATCAATGTATCCAAATACGCATCACCTACTATACACTTATTGTAGACACTTAGTCAACCAAGCAAACAAGCTTTGAAAGTAATCGCAAACAAGAAAATACGAATGAATTACAAAACGAGTCCCTTACTACAACATTAATGATAATTATATTTTAATAACAAATCCGCGAGGTCATTAGGCGTGGACAAAGTAAACGGCCTGAAATATTTCTTGAATTTAATAGGAATGAGCTCCATTGAAAAGTATGAGTGCTCTGCATAGGACGAATTGAGTCGATGTTTGGGTCTTAGAGATAACAAGTTAGTAGGGGTCTGTATTTGTTCTTATACCGACTTTGGATCGAGGAATATTTAATAATTAAAAATATTTCGATTACAAAAATGTACATGGATAGATAGAGAATCCGCGCGGTATATGCCGGTATATACTATAGATGTTCATATCTACATACTAAGTTCTCAAACGTTATGCTCAGGTTCGAACTAAGCCATTAGTACAATACTATATGATATGCCTTTTTGGTGGCAATGGACCATACTAAAATGCAGCATAACAAAATATTGATGGTATCAACACTTTTTTTAATGTACCCAATTCATACAGATAATCTAAGATCTAAGAGAAGATAGACTAATATTTTCTGATAAATTGAAGTTTATTTTTATTTTTATTTCATTTTGCTTAATGTATTAAACGTGGGTCTAACCAAAATATTATATTTTGTCTCCCAACAACCCCCCAAAAGATACAACTCTGTTCATAAAATAAACGGGATATTATTCAGTAATGTAACATTTATTCAGTCCTAGCAACGAACGCGAAGATCAGTATCTCTCGGAATTCAGTTTTAAGACGCGATTTACATAACTCGTGTAGGCGAGAGATCGTGCGACCGTCACGGAAACGTGCTAATTATCTTTGGATTTCATAAATAGCTACTTATATTCTAGTTGAAAATCCGATTTTGTGTTCATTATTCGATTAGTTTCATTCCTCGTGTTTTTTTTTATTGCTCAGATGGTTGGACGAGCTCACAGCCCACCTGGTGTTTAGTGGTTACTGGAGCCCATAGTCATCTACAACGTAAATGCGCCACCCACTTTGAGATATAAGTTCTAAGATCTCGAGTATAGTTATAACGGCTGCCCCACCCACTTTGAGATATAAGTTCTAAGATCTCGAGTATAGTTACAACGGCTGCCCCACCCTTCAAACCGAAACGCATTACTGCTTCACGGCAGAAAGAAATAGGCAGGGTGGCGGTACCTACCCGCTCGGACTCGCAAGAGGTCCTACCACCAATAATAATTATGTCTTAGGGTCGAGACCATCTCCTCCCATTATCCTTCTCTGGATGATGTTTCGTCATCTTCCTCTGTTCTCGGCGGTGTGTGTGTGTGTATTATCGATTAGTCTAGTTGACGATAAAAAATAGCCGCCGCAATTGTTTCTTTTATGATATTATGTATTTCTATTTCTATTTCTATTATTTCTTCTTTCTTCTTTTACTTATGAACTTGAAGTCGTTCAGTGTTTTATTTTATTTTTATTACCCTTATAGGCAGACGAGCGTACGGTCCACCTGATGGTGAGTGGTTACCGTAGTCCATGGACTTCAGCAATTCCAGGGGCAGAGCCAAGCCGCTGCCTACCGCTTAATACTCTCCACAAGCCTCGTTTGAAGAAGGACATGTCATAGGGCTCCGGAAACACCGTGGAGGGGAGCTCATTCCTTAGCCGGATGGTACGTGGCAAAAAAGACCTCTGGAAACGCACTGTGGATGACCGCAGTGGCTCCAGGTAGTATGGATGAACTCTACTCCGGTGGCGGGCGGTGCGATGGTAAAAACGAGATGCCGGTATCATCTCGAACAATTTCTCAGAGCATTCCCCTTGGAACATACGGTACAAAATACAGAGGGAACCGAAGTCCCTCCGCAGACCCAGAGCTTCCAAACGATGTACTCGTATGAATCGATGCAACAGGGCTGGAGTTCAAATCCCGCAAGTTTTTTTTATACATAATGGAATAAATATTTAGCACATATTCACGAATGAGTTCACGAATAAAAATCACACCTACAATATTTTTAATTTGCGTAATTGGCGTATTGTGAGCCAATACGGATTATTAATTAACAAAAACAACAATAAACGTAAAACTAAACAATATCGGAATTAATGAACTATCTGAAAATCCTCACCATTTTATAGGAAGATTATTTCATGTAATGAAATGCCTACAGCGTAGTTTTATCCCGCCTAATTTAATTTCAATTCATTTTCGTAACCAGCTCTATCTAACTCTACATGTTAAAAAAGTATTTTCTTACAAAAGATTTTAACTTTAGAGGCTACTTCCTTTTAGCCGGTGCCATGAATGAGATCAGACTAATAACAAATCTGCCGCAAAGAAGTCATTATCTGCCATTGTGTGATACAAATGAGAGCTCTTGTCATGAGGAGTGTAGTGAAGTTCAGAGCATATATTTTTTTTGCTTATATGGGTGGATGAGCTCACGGCCCACCTGATGTTAAGTGGTTACTGGAGCACATAGACATCTAGCTACAATGTAAATGCCGCCACCCACCTTGAGACATGAACTGCAAGGTCTCTCTCACTTTTAATAGTACACGTGAATACATTTACAGTACAGTGAGTTATGTTCTGATGTTTGTGGGGGCTCCATTAAGTACTTAATATCAGACGGGCTGTGAGCTTTTTTGGTCACCCAGAAGCAGTATTTATAAATTCAACTCTCATGTATATATTTACACTGTCTTTGTACATTACGTAACAAATAAATTCAAATACTCTTTAACAATAAATAAATTGAACGATCCATTCGAGTTTTTAATTATCTCTTCTCAAAATTATTGTTTAGTTGCGTTCGATCCGTCAAAAGAGATCTCTCTCAATTTATTTTAACGAAACTTCGGACCGCCACCAATTAAGAACACTTCAAAGTGTCCAAACAAGATTTCTGTAATTGCATTAAAAAAGTTTTTTTGATTTATCTTTTGAAAAGAAACCTGGTTATCGTCTTGGTCGCTGTTTTCTGAGATTCCCGCATTAAGGAAATTGAGGTAAATAATACGAATTTATTTATTAGTACTCCTATTTTTGTTTTGTAGTTCTATAAGGTAGTTAGTAGGGTACCCTGGGTACCTTGAAGGGTAGGGCAGCCGTTGTAACTATACTGAGATCTTAGAACTTATATCTCAATGTGGGTGGCGCATTTACGTTGTAGATGTCTATGGGCTCCAGTAACCACTTAACACCAGGTGGGCTGTGAACTCTTCCATTCATCTAAGCAATAAAATAAATAAGGTATTTTCTTCGACTGCCCCCATATCGGAACCCTCTTCTTATGATATCCTTCCAAAAGACATCCCCCGGCCTATTAATCTTAATTCTCTATTAACTTTAGTCTATTCTAAACATGTAAATACTCTATGTACATTTTTATCTGCTAATAATATTTATCTTTAAAGTAGTTAGTCTAACATATGTTTGTGCTGTTCTTAAAATCATAGATTCGCGTATGGAAAAACTGATCGAATTTATTTTTATTAAGTTTTTTTTTTCTTTCTAAACACCTGACATTTTTGTGCATACTGTGCATTGGCAAAATTTACGCCAAAGGGGTTGAAGCCAAATTTCTTTAAAAAAAAAAGGTAGTGTATTGTATGTACAGTCATTGCTTGGCGATCAAACTGTTCGATCTTCCATCTCAAAAACACAGCACTTCTATATATTAATACGTGAAGCAAAAACTTTGTATGCCTTTTTACGAAAATTGCGCGGACGGAGGAGTATGAAAATTTACATACTTATAGAGAATATAGAGAAGAAGTGCACAATGCTAATATTTTTTTTAAATAATGCATAAAAGATACATTAAATCAATAAAGAAAACATTACACACACTACATACCATGTATTTGACGCACACACGCATGCATACTATTTATTGTCAAACTTTTGTTCTTGACGTCTGTTGTCAAATTGAGATTAAATATTGTTTGTCTTTGTTAATATTTTTTATAGTGTAGTCTTGGCNATTTTTTTTAAATAATGCATAAAAGATACATTAAATCAATAAAGAAAACATTACACACACTACATACCATGTATTTGACGCACACACGCATGCATACTATTTATTGTCAAACTTTTGTTCTTGACGTCTGTTGTCAAATTGAGATTAAATATTGTTTGTCTTTGTTAATATTTTTTATAGTGTAGTCTTGGCGAAATTTATGATTGTAGAAGTATAAAATACAATCATAATAGTGTACAAACTTAGAATTCCAATTAATTATAGTTGAATTTCGACTACTGCGGGACCTCTAGTTAGATTAATTTTCTATAGTAATGTATTGTGCGCAGTACAATGTCACGCGACGTGTAATGACGACAAATTGGCGACAAAAACACAAAATATGGCTGCCAGGCATCAGCGGGAGGGGACATTTGAGACTATTTGTTTTCATTTACACGCAAAATAAAGATTTGCCAAGATTTATGGCTGCGTTTATTTTTTTTTNTTTTTTTTTTTATGATTGAAAGTTTACTGGTGGCCCGAAGGCCTTTCCAGTTTCACCAGGACAGGTGGGCGAGCAAAGGCTCAGCCAAGAGGGGTGGGATTTGCTAACAACTGCCCGAGCGCCTCCGAAGGAGACCTAACAACTCAAGAGCAATTGTTTCGCGAATGAATCTACTACCGGATCGGAATCGCGACCCGCTGAGAAGATCCGGCGAGAAACTCAGCGGGCTGATGCATGGGTTAGGTTGCACGTCGACCTCTTTGTCGAGTTCGACGAGTACGGTTACCGGGGTCCCTAAGCCTGCCCCTAGTATTAGAGCTGAAGGCATCTAATGCAAAGGTTATTGGATCTGATGGATGCTGCGTTTATATTATGCTTTGTATTTAGTACGATCTCTGAACAGTGTACAAACACGTTGTACTTTTGTTACTCTTGTTTTCTTGCGGTTTTGACTTTGGGTCAAAGTTTCAATGACGCATCGCAGACGCCGCATTATGAATACCACCGTTGAAATTCTCAATTTAATTAAAATTCTTAAATTTTCGTACATTTTGCTGTTCATTGAAAATTCGAACATGCTTAAAGCAAAGGATATTTATTACAAACTTCTTTGTACACAACAAACGTACTATTGTGAAGCGATAATGAATTTCAGTTTGAGCCGTTTTTCGAATATGGCTTAGACTTTTTTTTTTATTGCCTAGATATGTGGACGAGCTCACAGCCCACCTGGTGTTAAGTGGTTACTGGAACCCATAGACATCTACAACGTAAATGCGCCACACACCTTGAGATATAAGTTCTAAGGTCTCAATTATAGTTACAACGACTGCCCCACCCTTCAAACCGAAACGCAATACTGCTTCACGGCAGAAATAGGCGGGGCGGTGGTACCTACCCGTACGGACTCACAAGAGGTCCTACCACCAGTAATAAAACTGCGATACAATGAATCAAACAAATTGTTTCATTTGTAGGGAGCAATGCGTGTGCTTACAAAGAGTTACAATAATCACTTTGACCTAGCTAAATCCCGATTACTCTCACGTTAAATGTATTAAAAAAAATCTTAATTACATCGCTCAAAATTGACTTTGACATGGCTTTCAGTGTATGGTATCTATCATCCCGTTGAAACAAATAATCTTAGAAATATAATAGTACATTATCATCGTCATTGCAATACTGTAAGTTCTTGTAGGCTTTTATGTCACGATCGATAAGGTTTTCTGTTAAACAGGTAGCATCAGCCGGGCTAATACACAACAAACACCCGGCAATTACTAAAGTTAAGAATAAATAAATCTACAGCAAATCTAAACTTTAATTCCGAACAACAAAAAGTTTTGGTAGAAACATCTTAGTTGTACAGATAGAAACTCAAATCCCATTCTGAAATCGATTTTCAAGCAAATATTTGTTCTGCTCGATTCCCCTTGTAGATTAGCAAGGCGTCAGGCACCCTCTTTATTCAGGGGTCCGCGGAGCCCTCAGGCCTCTGTGGAAATCATGCCGACCTGTCTATTCGGACGACAAAGGGAACTGTGCTACCTGTTTGTGGTTACGGTTTTGTTTGAGGTCGATAGTTTTTGGACAGACAATATTTTTGCTATCCTGAACTCCTAATAAATAAATTCTAATGGTGTCTACCTTAAAACTCGCGTCTGATAGCTTGTGACAAGGCAATGTCGAAGAGCGTGGCGTTCCCTGTTGGCTTTTTGTCAAACTGACAACGCGTAGAGCAACTGGTAGTAGGTAGTAACATCTTGTGAGTCCGAACGGGTAGGTACAACTACTATAACTGCCGTGAAGCAGTAATGCATTTCAATTTGAAGGGTGGTGCAGCCGTTTTAAAAACGGAGACCTTAGAACTCATATCGAGGTGGGTGGCGGCATTTACGTTGTAGTTGTCTATAGGCTCGGGTAAGCATTTAACAATAGGTGAGCCGTGAGCTCATCCACCTATTTAAGCAATAAAAAAAAGTATAAATACTCAGTTCTTTTCGCACGCCTAGTGGGTTGACTATGGCTGGTTAATAAAGACTACAATACATATATCATTACGCAATAAACTAGATGATTTTTATTAACATAAAAGCAATGTCAGTTGCAAAGAGTGCTCGACAAAATTTCAATTAAATCCACGAGTGTCGTAGAGTGGGGGATTCCCCAAAGCATGGACAATAGCCGTGTCTGAGTATTACACCAGCATACTGCGGTCGTCATTCGGCATTTACTAGTGAAACAGCGTAGACTTAGCCCGCACGAGAATGGGACTGCTGTGTTGCCTTTTTTGCGTGAAGCAGTAATGCGTTCGGGTATGAAGAGTCAGAGAGTCGTTCTAAAATATAATTTAGATTTCGACTTTATGTTTCAATGAGTGACCACTTTATACCAGGTGGGTTGTGAGCTCGGACAACTAGCTAAGCATAAATCAAAGGCTTTCTTCTTTTTAGGTTATTTTTTAATAGTTTTTTTGTTTGTTATGAATACCGATATAAAATTGTCATGGGAACATTTCGCGTAAGAAGTTAAGATCGGCATTAAAAGTCGAAACCCGGGCACCCTCAAGAGAAAGCCTGAGCTTAGATTAAACGCACAAAGTTTTCTTTGTTATCGTAAACTTTTATCTACTAAGTATTTTTAAGCAACTTGGGATCTTTTGCAGTTACGTTCCCTATGGGGGTAGGACATAACACATTGTATCACCTATTCTAAAACACGGGATACTGTAGAGATAATGCCCCAAGTCAAACTGTCAGACCGGAAGATAGGCAGCGGCTTGGCTCTGCCCCTGGCATTGCTGAAGTCCATGGGCGACGGTAACCACTCACCATCAGGTGGGCCGTATCATCGCCTACAAGGATAATAAAAATACTCATTCGTGCTAATTCTGTCTATGCGTCTGAAAAATCAAACACAATACTCTGAAGTCTATAAAACATTCAGCAATTAATACAAAATCGTGTTGTATTCCAATATCAAGTAGTTCAGCAAACTTTCATGCATGTAGTGATTTTTGAAATGTTTTGTTCATAACTGCGAAAGTGTTGCGGCCCCAACTCAACATGTGTCGCAATACGTCGTGGGATTACGTAAGTAACAACGCGCTCTGACACCTCCATTTAAAAGTAAGAACTCATGTACATTTTGTGGGTACTGTTTCAACGAAAAGTGTTATTTATTTTTATTTTTATTGCGTAGATGGGTGGACGATCTCACAGCCTACCTGATGTTAAATGGTTACCGGAGCCCATAGAGATATCTACAACGTAAATGCCGCCACCCACCTTGAGATATGAGTTCTAAGGTTTCAATATAGTTACAACGGCTGCACCACCCTTCAAACCGAAACGCATTATTGCTTCACGGCAGAAATAGGTGTTGGTACCTACCCGTGAGGACAAGACGTCCTACCACCAACTACACTACAAATTCTTCAATAATTCACCAGTAAGAAATTCTTTAATTTTACGAAATCGTTATTTTACCTAGAAACATTTCTGTTGGCCTTGTTAGAAGATAGTAGTTATAATAATAGGTCTTCACTAATGACACTGTCGTATTACATTACAGGTCATTTGAAATATAATTTGTGTATGACTGGCAATAAATTCAAAATTCAAATAAATGTTAAATTTAAAAACAAAGGAATTCGCCCTTATGCCCTTACGCCCTAAGTGGGTGGATGTGAGCTGTTGATGGGCTACCTGAATAAGAACCATAACAGATTTATGAAATAATATAACACTTTGTGGTTTAGCATTTTTTTTCTCGAATTTCAAATTGAACATTTTTATATATAATACTACGGTATGTGAAGTTAGTGTCAAAATATAACAAGAACAATTAAAACCAAATTTTTTATTGTACTTTAATAATTAGTACCCTAAGCTGACCCAATGCCAGAGCAGAGAAAGGTCATTTTTGACGGAAAAAATCAAACCACACATTACATTCGTACATTCGTATATTGTATATCTGTTATTTTTTATATTTTTGCACATGACTGTACATGTACAAGTATTCCATCAGAGATATTGGCATTCTCCTGCTCTAAAACATTCGCATCTAGCGGTTCTTGAAAAATATTAACCAGTTGCTGTATGATAATGAAAATGTACTCTATAGTATCTCTGTCTAATAACTAGGATTATGAATAAATTAATATTTTTTTAAAATACTAACATATTAATAAGAAATTTCCAAGGCTAATTTAAGTACTGAACTGAACTGAATTGTGAAGTCCAATTAGTAATCAAAATGTTCGTTGCTTAGTGATTGGTAATCCTACAGTGAGATCCCGGCTAGATTCAGTATCTTTGTGGACGATATTTGGTTCGACCAGCCCAGGATTTTTTATCTCGTAAGTGTTTATGACACATGATATATAATATACCTATACATAGGATTGAAAGGTTCATTATTTTATTTTATTCATAAATTTGTTATTAACCCAATACTGTATTTGCTTTGTTGTTTTTTTCTTTAAATACAAATATATGAAGTAAATAGGAGAAAAGAAGTATATAATTTTAGTATGAACCAATGCTTAAAGTCTCGCAGTATAGGCTCTACGAAATATCTACGGGTAGCATCTACGGCGTAGTGCTACGGCAGTAATAAGGAGCTTTAAACATTTGGTAATTTTAATATTTTTTACATTTTTTTATAGCATCAACGGGTGAACTAGCTCACGGATTACCTGGCGCTAAGCCCACAGATAGAGTGTGAATGTCGTACTTCTCCTTAAGACATGCGGTAGCTTCAATTGTAATACAGAACGGCTATCCAAATCTTCGAACTGGAACAAATGTCGGCTTTGCGGCAGAACCAAGCCCTCCTTTAAAAGTTCTAATAACAAGTTTTTATATTTCATCCCTTAAAGGAGTAGAGCATCTATTTAGAATTTCCGTACAAAACATAGGGTGCCTCAGTCCGTCTGGAGACCGAGTTATTAGGGGGAATTTCGTAGAAAAAACTAATTTTTTTTATACATATCCGAAGTTTCGTATAAACATCAGCAAATCTGATTTATCCGCAATTAATAAAAATATACACATGTTTGCTTTTAAAAAAATATACAAAAATAGATACTAATATCATGTATGCTGCGGTTTACTAATATCATGTATGCATATATTATGCTGCGGTTTTGATCTGCTTGTTCATCATTAAGGAACCCAAGTGTAAACGAACATCGGACATAGTAAACTACAATAAATGGTGGTAGGACCTCTTGTGAGGCAGCGCGGGTAGGTACCACCAGTAATGCGTTTCGGTTTGAAGGGTGGGGCAGCTGTTCTAACTATACTGAGACCTTAGAACTCATATTCAAGGCGGGTGGAGCATTTACGTTTTAGTTGTCTATGGGCTCCAGTAACCACTTAACACCAGGTGGGCCGTGAGCTCGTCTACCCATCTAAGCAATAAATAAAAAATACAAAAAAATGAAATTCTTGCGTAAATTACTCGTAATTATTGCTGTTATATTCGAAATCCCAATATAAACTTATCACACAGTTGTAATACATGTTTACCCTTCGTGCGCAAACTTCAACGTAGTTTAAAAGCGTTCTTCTCATGTACGTGCCTAATCTTCGTATCTCGCCGAGATGACTCACATAATTACGAACGTTATCAGCCGTTTAATGTATCTGGAGCGTCCGCGGCTTAGCGGGTAAGCCGCCTGTATGGTATTATGCAGCTCCATGTAGTTTATACAAATTCCTTTTTTCATTTTTTTTTTTGATTGCTTAGATGGGTGGACGAGCTCACAGCCCACCCGGTGTTAAGTGGTTACTGGAGCCCATAGACATCTACAACGTAAATGCGCCACACACCTTGAGATAAATTCTAAGGTCTCAGTATAGTTACAACGGCTGCCCCACCCTTCAAACCGAAACGCATTACTGCTTCACGGCAGAAATAGGCAGGGTGGTGGTACCTACCCGTGCAGACTAAGAAGAGGTCCTACCACCAGTAAAACTGAAACTGTTCCGCTTTGTAGTAATTTGCTTACTGATCTTGTCCTGGTTGGTTAGTCGTAAAATTCTGGCTTTTGTTGCCGCAGATATTGGTGGCAGTTTAACGACTTAACCTGACGGTAATCATGTAGTGACATCTATTGATTCCGTCATTCACTTATGGCTAGGTATTTGCCGCGTATTTAGATTATAAAAATATTTACGAAAATATCTGCTTACTATTTTCTTTGTTTACAAAGAACTTTATACGTTATAATGAGAGTCCTTTCAAAGGATTTTATATTCTTTACGCGCAAGAGACTCCGTTAAATCAACGAGACAGCGCGAATTTAGTCCGGCACGGTTTCAACTACTTGCATATTTTAAAGTGAGCCGGACACGAAATCACACCTTAAAACGAAGTCCAGAAAAACCATTTTCGCTTAATACAAAGAAAAGTATAAATTTGTCATATAAACTAGTTGAGTATTCCAAAACAAGAACAAAGTTATTGTTGCGTTTGATTTGAATCTTATGTCCGTACAGTAAAGGCTATTTTTGTTAGTGTGTTTTGAGAATAAACAATGTGGGGTTGGAAGCGACAGGCTTTATCCCGTGGTCAGCAATAAGAGGAAGCGACGCCATCTGCTGGACGGTTTGATGTCCGGCCGACTTCCGTAGAGTCTGAAAATTTGATCAGCATGAAAACGCAATAATGCCGGCTTATTATGAGCTCTGAGTTTTTTTTTTTATCTCAACGAGAAATTCAAAAGTGTATTCTCAACCGAAAAAAGGTTTGTGGTGAAATTTTAAAGTATGCGGTGTGTAATGTTTTCAAATGTTAGTTCCTGATCGCTAAACGTTGAATGTCAGAGTATTCAAAATAAAGGAGTTTGAGCCTTATACTGACATCGATATAAATTAGCTTACACAATGGTGATTATCATAAATTCCAAATTTACAGTCCAAATAGAAAAAGATAATAAAACAGTAGAATTTTCGTATAAAAAAGTAAATCAAATTTCCATAAAATGTAAGCGGGCTGAGATCAGACTTGTGACACAAGATAATTTGCATAACAGAGTGTGCAGTTTTGGAATTTTCAATTACTCTGGCCACATGACTACTTTGCGGCAAAATAGTAATATTTTTGGTAGGTACTATGGCCAGCTATACAATATAGCCACCGCTCGTGTTTAAACGATAATACAACATAAGGGGTCCATGGACTTATGCAGGGCATTGTACTTGAGAGTCTCACAATACGTCTGACCCAGTAACTACGCAAATTTATAATTACTTTCTTTGTTTCTAGGAATGTCTTAGTGAAATAAAGTGCTTATTTAAGCTATTGCATAGCTTTGATCGCAGGCCTTGAGCGCGGCTTACTGTAATCATGAAATTCCGTAACGAAAAAAACCTTACACCCCTCACTCCGCCTACCATGTAGCTCGCGTTCAACACATTCACACGTTGCGCTTGTGTAGTGTTTGTGAATAAGCGCGTGGCATGACGTCACACAGCATGTGCATCATGAAAAGTCTGCCCATCTCTCTCTCGCGCGGTCTAGCTTATGAGTGTGAAGGAGACAGTTAAGGTTTTGCTTTTATTAATGTTTAATATAGCGTGGCCTTGTTTTATTATTGTTTTAATATTAAATTATCATTGTCTAACTATAATTGCATAAGTTGATAAAAAATGCTATGCAATAGCTTTACCGCGGCAGTTCCCGAGTGCCACACGATTTTTTTTGTTACAGAAGTACATAATTCGTAGGGCAGAACAATAGCCCTTATGTATAAGTGTTAATTGACTACGGTAGGCACAGCGAATCCTGGCAAATAGTGATTAGAAATAAGTGAACGGAATCCACAAGGTGACGTTTACACCTTCTGTATCCAAGACATGTTGTGTACAACGTTAAAACCTACAGCGGATAATCGAATGAGTACACAAAGGACGCGGGTTCGTTCCCAACAATAACCCAATTATTCCCGTACGTTACGGATTCTTTTAAATTAAATTTATAAGCTGCTGTAAATTTATGTTTTGGGTAACTTTTAATTGTGATGTCAAAATTTCACGTTCAACATTATTGTATATTATCAAAGCACTTATATATTGTAGCATGAGTATACAAGATCTGATACAGAAGTATTAACCCGTTTTCTGTGTCAATATAGTCTCGCCTATTAGTGATCGAGAATTACAGAAATATCATAACGTACTTGATGCCGCGAGAATTACATGGTTTTAGAAAAATCTCACTCATTTACAATAGTTAATGAGAAAAATAACTTAATTTTCATAGTCATTTCATAGACATTTTACAGGAAAAATCTGTCGCGGATCATCTCCCAATTAAATTAATCATAAGCAATAAATGAAATGTATTCAAATCTTAGCTGTATATTTTTTTTATTTTTGATGTTAATGCACTGTCGATTGCACCTATAACTGAGGTGACATCAGCCATGAACTTTTGTCAATTTGTCAATGTTTTGTATTGATGATCACTTTGTTGGTGCAACTTAATAAATAAATAAATAAATAAATAGATAGATTGTTCAATGGTTGACACATAGAAGTATAGATTAAGCTGGTCACTCCCCCCACACTTTTTTCATATATTCCTTATTAAGATGAGAATTCTGAGGAGTTAAGTAGGGAAATAATGGTGGATGTGGAATGATGATAAGGAAATAGTAAATCAAGAAGGCATTTTTTTGCCTAAGCTAGATTTTTGCACGGAACGGGCAATTGACCACGGCTCACCTGATGTTAAGTGGTAATTGAAACCTATAATGTGAATGCCGCCACCCTTTACACACGGATG
The DNA here is from genome assembly GCF_003987935.1 of Bombyx mandarina. The sequence continues at coordinate 2,700,647 of NW_021011513.1, forward strand.
AAGTCTCAACTAAAGTCGTCGTGGCCTAAAGGATAAGACGTCCGGTAATTAGTGTTAATTGATGCACCGGTGTTCGAATCTCAGGCGGGTACCAATTTTTCTAATGAAATACGTACTCAACAAATATTCACGATTGACTTGCACGATAACGAAATAACATCTTGTAAGAAAAATCAAACCTGCAAATTTATAATTTGCGTAATAACTGGTGGTAGGAGGTCTTGTGTGTGTCCGCCCGGGTAGGTACCACCGCCCTGCCTATTTCTGCCGTGAAGCAGAAATGCGTTTCGGTTTAAAGGGCGGGGCAGCCGTTGTACTGTTAAAAATGAGACCTTACAACTCATGTCTCAAGGTGCGTGGCGGCATTTAGGTTGTAGATGTCGTGAGCTTGTCCACCCGTCTAAGCAACCCAAAATATTGGGTTTCATTTTTTATACACAATTTTATTTCTTCTCTGTGAATCTGAACAGATGTTTAGAAATGGCTCCCAAGTACATATTTCATTAGAATAAAAAAGAAAAAAATTAATTTGAATACCGGCATAATAGGATCGTTTGACGAAAACACCTGGCGTCTCATCCTTCAGGCCACGATGATATTATTATGATCTATTCTAAGTATTACACTGATCATAAAGTATAGTAAATGCACATGAAAATATTCAAGGGAGCCGATTTCGATGCCTCGTCCTATGCAAACATCAAACTCATATAAGTTTTACGGGACAAAGACATGCGCATATCATTTTCCCGACGTGGGTACATACATTATTGTGTGTGTAGGATTCAGAACAAATAGAAAGGAAATAGGGAGGAATATTTAAATGGTATATTCCGTATTGTCGCTAGGAACGCTTATATGTACTTTGAGCAAGACAGTACAGTCGGTGGCAACAAAATCTTATTCTAGGAAATTGCAAGTTACGGCCCGCGGCTTTTACTAATATTTAATCGACACTATAATGAATGTTAAATAAGAAACAAAATGGAAGTAAAAAAGAGGTCACGAGTCAGACCTGGATGTCCTACTCGTTTGAGCTCAATCAATTGGGACAAAATGGAACCGCCATTGGGACTCGATGCCTATTAGTGAGTCTGACTGTTGATGGCTAATTACAAAGACACGATCACAACAATATAAAAGAAAAACATCTATTTTTATATTGTACCGTCTTAAGTGCAAATTGTCTTAATCTAGACGAACCCTCCACGGGCGTTATAAAGAGGCCTCCCGAAGTTAGTGACCTTTCCTCCCTCGCTTCCTCTCCTCATTCCTTCTCAAAACAATAAAAACGTGTAAAATTTTCGTTCCCACAACAAAAACTGTCCAAAAAATTAACTCACAACATAACAAGATGAGAATGTAAACAGTTTTATACTTCGATGGGAAAATCTCAACAACCAATAAAACAAAGTAACAATAGACTCGCTTCAATAAGATTAAACGAAGAAAGTTTTATAAAACCACAGTTTCATAAAAGTTAGTGAACCAATCCGAGACTGGAGGAAGCTCCTCTCTATTGGTTACCGAGAAATAGACTGTGTCTTTCAGATGCCTTACTATACTATTGCGAGATATAAAATATTCAGACAGACAAATTTCATTCGAAAATAAATTCCAATTTTCAGATTTTTTTTATTTTTTTTATTGCTTAGATGGGTGGACGAGCTCACAGCCCACCTGGTATTAAGTGGTTACTGGAGCCCATAGACATCTACAACGTAAATGCGCCACCCACCTTGAGATATAAGTTACGAAGGTCTCAAGTATAGTTACGACGGCTGCCCCACCCTTCATACCAAAACGCATTACATTACAGCAGAAATAGGCAGGATGGTGGTACCTACCCGCGCGGACTCACAAGAGGTCCTACCACCAGTAATTACGCAAATTATAATTTTTGCGGGTTTGATTTCTATTACACGATGTTATTCCTTCACCGTGGAAGTCAATCGTGAACATTTGTTGAGTACGTATTTCATTAGAAAAATTGGTACCCGCCTGAGATTCAACGTCTTAACCTTTAGGCCACGACGACTTTGCATTAGAGTCGAGTCAAATGAAACAATTTTGTTTCAAAGTTTCATATACATATTTATTGTATTACCATTAGTGTACATATAGGAAAATAAAAAAAACATATTTATGATATAAATGTATGATTATTTTCGAATGAAGAAATTTGTGATTAAAGATTTTTTATGAGGTTATCAAATAGATGGAAACTAAGTTTTCTTAAAATGTTTATTTTCTTTATTTAAGGAAACTGAACAATGGAGAAGTAGCTAGAAGGCTTTTCAAGTAAAACTTAATGATATCGTTGAAGGATTAATGGTAACACCAGGGAAGCATAAACAATTACCGCTATTGGCAACAAAGGCAGCTGAATCGTTATTCGCTAAGCCCCGCTGGCAACCACGCCTGTTCCATGTAATCTGGTGTTTGATAAACAAACCGACAGAGCGGCGCGCTCTCTAGACTTATTCAAACATTCAATTTTACTATAAATTTTCAGGGTTTTCATAGCCCTCGTACATAAAGATACTCTTTAGTAGCTACATTTTATATGCAACCTGAAAGATGAGGCCTGATTGAAAATTTGCAAGAATAGTATCGCATCGCCTCGCATCGCCTTACTTACATCTCTACAACGAGTACTGTGTATGTTTTTTTGTTTTGTTTAAGGAGTATCTACGTTAAGTTGTAAGCAGTTCTAGAGTCCAGTTAATAGGAAATAGAGGCGGCTCCGAGGCGCTTACTTAGTTTGCGAAACCGGTGTTTGGTTGGTGAAGTTTACTGTTTGGTTCTGAGAGATGTGTTTTTTTTATAATATATAGTTTAAAAATACTGTTTTATTATGTACCATAAAGTAGGTACCTTAAATTGAAAATGGCGTTTAAGTTTTATTATTTCATTGATAGTGAGCAGGAATATGAGTACTGAGCTGCAAAAGTCACATCATATGCCACTATGCTACTGCAATCAAGGACTAAATGAAATAGCCTGGTATAAATAGGATATGAGAATACTGAAAGTAAAACGGAAGTAAAATGTGAAGTTTTTATAGCTATAGAAGAATCGTCTTTTTGACAGTAGTGTCTAACACTTACCATCTCGGGCAATCACATAACTTGCATTACCAGCAGGAAATATTAGTATAAAGTTGGGAGTCTTCAACTGGCTGGGTTGGGGAACTTGCGATCTTCGATAAAAAAATGTTTTAAATAAAAAGAAAATATATATGTACTCACATCACATCACAAAGGAAGTGTGAAAGTGGCCCCGGTAACCAACAAATTAAAGAGCGGACGGTTAGCATGGTATGGACATGTGTGCGTAGAGAAAAGATGCATGTGACTAGGAGATGTATGGAAATGGTAGTGCAAGGTAGAGGAGGTAGGGAAGGTTCAACCGAAAAAGACATGGATGGAGTGTGTGAATGACGATATGAGAGAGAGAGAGAGGAGTGAGTGTTGAGATGACGGCTGATAGAAGAGAATGAAAGAGAAAAATTAGCTGTGCCGACCCCACCTAGTAGGATAAGGTAGAGGAAAAGATGACACGTACTCATAATCACAAACAAAGAAATATAAAACTGTTCTTTCTGATCCTCGTAAGGGTGTTTATAAAGTCGTATCAGTTGTGGTTCTTCGATCATCATTATCCTGCCCTTCTCCCAGTCACCTGGGGTCGGCGCAACATGTTTTCTCCTTCCATACTCTTCTTTCATATACTATTTCTTCGCTCACTCTCTTCTTACCCATATCATCTTTCACGCAATTCATCCATTTCTTCTTAGGTCTACCTCTTCCTCTATATCCTTCCACATTCATAGTTAACACTCTTTTACCAACCTCATTTTCATTTCGTCTCATCACATGTCTGTACCATCCCAAACGCGCACTTCTCAGCTTCTCTGTCACAGTTGCCACTTTCAGACTTCCTCTAATATATTAATTCCGTATTCTATCCATCTCGTTACTCCACACACCCATCGCAACATTCGCATCTCTGCTTCATGCAATCACCTTTCATCAGTTGTGGTTTTTCGATGTGTGTACAAATTTTCAAGTTAATCTGTCTTCTTGAAGGGGCTAGTCTACTTGATTTGTTTTGTTCCGAACCAAATGTAAAAACCAGAATAAGTAAATCATTACTGAGTTAAAAAAAAATGTTTTTAAAACTTTTATTCGATAATTAACGACGGCGGCCTATCTCGGTTTGTAATTAATCTATGCATGACTTTCGCTCCCGAGGGCTCGCGCGTAAATCATGATGACTGACCGAATTTTTCTGCAGATTACTTATTTAAAATCGTTTTTTTTTGCATCAATTCGAACTCAAATTTTTTATCTGATCGTATAATTTATGAACTGCTTTAAACGGGTCACAATAATTTCATCAGATACCACAATATTGTTTATTAAAAAGAAAATGTGAACAAATGTTGCTATGTGTGTTCGTTTGTGTTATATAAAATTGCTTACAAAATACTGGTACAACTGTTACCGATGATAGATCAAGTTACTTTAGTCTGTTGTAGCTTATTTATTATTTTATAAAGGCTATCAAAGGGCAGTGGCAGTGACCCACCAGTCATTGCGACCCATGTGCATTTATTGTGATTAATCCAAAGCAATAAATACGCATCTAAGCCAAAATCTAAGATGAATGAGACTAATTCCGTGAGTGAGTCCGCACGGAAAGTTACCACCACCCTGCCTATTTTTGGCGTGAAGCAGTAATGCGTTTCGTTCTGAAGGGTGGGGTAGCCGTTGTAATTATACTGAGACGTTAGAACTTATATCTCAAGGTGGGTGGCGCATTTACGTTGTAGATGTCTATGGGCTCCAGTAACCACTTAACACCAGGTGAGCTGTGAGCTCGTTCACCCGTCTAAGCAATAAAAAAAATTAAAAAAGATAATTGTTTTTTTATGTAGCGTTGTATACATATCATTGCATAGCCATTGAATCCATGAGTACCTTAACCTGCATTCCGTACAGTTATGTAAAGGTCTGTTTGAATAAATAACCCTTTGATTTTGACTATTTTCCGTCGGCACATATATTTTTTCCATCTCATCATAGAAATCATTATCTCCACTATAGTTTTTACAGACTGGATCGGTTGTAATTTGTGTCATTCGAATTCTAAAATATTCCGGCCGCATGTAATTAATGGATACGGTTATTGCATTGCATTTTGCTTCCCCACTGTATGGAGCACTTTCAAAGGGGAGCTAACTCAGTTATGCACCGGGAAAGGCCCGTGATTCAATTTGAAACGTTTTATTGAGTGAAAATAGCTTCAGATTCGTCTGGACAATGGCTTCGGAGCAGATGCGCTGGCTTCGAAGGCGTTCCTTTGTAGTCTCCTACACCTGGTCTCTTTACTGGATTGGATCTTATTGAAAGCAATTCTATTCTATTTTCAGAGCTAAGATATTCAAATGGGTGTAAGTATGTACGCTTATAGCAAAAACTTGACTGTATTTACCACAAACGGTCGCTGTTGATGCTCCATTAACTGGACGATGTGAGTAGAGCTATGGCGCAGGTTTTAAGAATTTTTATATCAAAACCATGCTGCGATTGCATTTTAAAATATTTTTGAAGTAAAACTTTTTAGGTGCGTTGAGAGTGAAATTTAACTCGCGGCAGATTCGTTACGGCTAGAGAGAAAAGATACAATTTAGGAAGAGTGAGAGTGAGAAAATAAACAGAGCGTCTCGTGCTCCCAGTTGCACGCTCACAATTTTTTAAGTATTGTACTTATGATTTGTTTTATACAGTTGTTGTTTTGGTCATGGTTCCATTGACTTAAGAAAAGTGTAAATTAATAATTGCGACAAAATACTTTGTTTTGAACATGTATCAATTATAATTGTCTACGCGAGGCATTGCAGAGAACTGCTCGTAGGACGTCATGCGAGTCCGCGCGGGTAGGTACCACCACCCAGCCCATTTCTGCCGTGAAGGAGTAATGCGTCTCAACTTTTAAGAGTGGGGCAATCGTTGTAATATAAAATTTTGACTTAGACCTCATGTCTCAAGGCGGGTGGTGGCTTATACGTTCTTGTTTAAGGATTCTTCCAGGAACCACTTCAAACCGTGAGCCTAACCACCAATCTGTGCAAAAAATAAATATACTTATAAAATATCTCTATTAATTTACCAAAATAAAAACAGGCTAATATTATTTTCTGAAATGTTTACATTTGATTCAATTGATTTTCGCTATTCGGATTATTCTCTTGGAATATAACTGCTAATAATGGACTTCATATCCGTATTGTCTAATTATGTACCTAGAAATTCGTCTCTTTTTATCGAGGCATTGAGAGATAGAGAGAGAGAGAGAGAGAGCTTAAAGCCTGCCTCAATATTTTGGTTTGGACCTACGCTTTAACTACTTAAAAAATTACAAGCAGTAGATTTTTTTGTGTTAAAATTTGTCTTGAAAAAATTAATGACTAGTCCAAAACCAAACGTACGAACGCTTCATTAATCACTGCACCGTACGTACGTACAGCCCTCCCGCCTCTTGAGAATAAACTTCATCTGAAACCCATTAAAATAATAAAAACAAAATGAAATCGCGCTCTTTGTGCCCTTCTGAGGGTCCAATTGATGTTACCATTACTCTATTGTATTTTTGTAGTGTATAGCGGAGGACGAGCGCATGATTATAATAATATGAAGCCTCCATTTCGTTATAACTATAAGTCGAAAGGTACGATAGTACATATCTCAAAATTTGCCTTCATAAAACATTGAAATTTCTTATTATTTGTTCTTCGGTTTTCGCCAGTCGTAGACATTATTAAAAAATCGGCTGTCTGTAAAGTCGGTTTACTGACGATAGTTGAACGTGACAACGTCATAAGAAAATACTGATGGAATGGTTTCATTTTTCAAAATAAAATTTTAATTTTATTTGTTTGACAGATATTTTGTCTGGACAATTGACACCACATTCACTTTTCACTGAACTTCATACTTGACGAAAACATTGTATAGCAGCTATCTACGCGGATGCATCGCTCACTCAAGTAGGAGAGAGATAGATGTCGAACGCTGCCGAACGCGGAGACCGATTGTGCCTCTTTGTCGCTCGTTGCACGCTCTCGCTTGCACTTCAAGCCTTAGATGGAACGCCTCAATGAGTCATGTTTTTTCGTGCGTGCAGCTGGCTCCATCGAATTATAAGACGTTGTCACGTCAAAATACTTTTACCCCTTAATCTAGGTTAAGTAAAGTGTACTTCATTAAACGTTTGCCGCTAAGGGAGCTGTTTCAACTGCATACAAATTTAAGTTAACTTTCACGCTATCGAGGACGTTAAAAACTCGCACTAAGCACACAGTACACAAACAAGACATAAAGGTTAGATTGGGTTAGGAATTAAACAGAACGTCACATTGCAACATTAGATTATATTATGACCATCAAAATTTTGTCAAAGAATAGCTCAGACGAATCTCCCTTTGGCAGAACCCTCCACTCCCACTCGAGTGTGGCCTCGTTAGCCCCCTGCAGTCAGTAATTTGTCCTACGATCTTGGAGTAGCTACATCTGCCCGTGGACACGTCGCTCATTAATGATCACTATTTATCACAAAACTGAACTTAATATGTTAGTATATACAGTGAATTGATGTGCTCATAAAAGTAAGTGTTTTTTTTTTTAATTTTTTTTTATTGCCTTTGTAGGCAGACGGGCATACGGCCCACCTGATGGTGAGTGGTTACCGTCGCCCATGGACTTCAGCAATGCCAGGGGCAGAGCCAAGCCGCTGCCTACCGCTTAATACTCTCCACAAGCCTCGTTTGAAGAAGGACATGTCATAGCGCTCGGGAAACACCGTGGAGAGGAGCTCATTCCATAGCTGGATGGTACGTGGCAAAAAAGATCTCTGGAAACGCACTGTGGATGACCGCAGTGGCTCCAGGTAGTATGGATGAACTCTAATCCGGTGGCGGGCGGTGCGATGGTAAAAACGAGATGCTGGTATCATCTCGAACAATTCCTCAGAGCACTCCCCATGGAACATACGGTACAAAATACAGAGGGAACCGAAGTCCCTCCGCAGACCCAGAGTCACTTAATAGAACTAATTATATCTGACGAATCCACTTTAGTTAGATAAGCATTAAATAATTAGAATGTTCTTTAAAGGATTGTTAAAAACAATATAATAGGATACCTATATAATAATTTGAACTATTTTCAACTAAGAAATATAAAAAAAAACTATAATACTTGTCTTTGAAACCGTCCGAATCAGTAGTATCACCCCTACCCATTGGATCCGTGGAAAAGTAATGTTTGGATAATCCCATAATCCACAAACCACGAGATAGTTGATTTAGTGTGGTCAAAAAAGACTTGCTTCGCCTTAGAAATCGGTGGAATGGAGGGCTGGCCTCAATCAGGACTGACCTCAGAAGCAGACCTCAATCTACCACCACCAAACTAAATATTTACAAATTTTTTTATTGCTTAGATTGGTGGACGAGCTCACAGCCCACCTGGTGTTAAGTGGTTACTGGAGCCCATAGACATCTACAACGTAAATGCGCCACCCATCTTGAGATATAAGTTCTGAGGTCTCAAGTATAGTTACAACGGCTGGCCTACCCTTCTAACCGAAACACATCTGCTTCACGGCAGAAATATGCAGGGTAGTGGTACCTACCTGCGCGGACTCACAAGAGGTCCTGCCACCATTAAAAAAATTAATATTTCGTTCCGAATATTTATTAAATTAGGAAAGTAGCGTTCATTCTTAATTCCGAGTGCAAATTGTCCGTCCGCGCTGACTCAAAAAAAATCGGTACATTAGCTCAGACTTTACGCACGTTTGGAATCTCGACGGTTCGTTCATGTTTCTCCAATGCGGAACCTTAATAAGCCATCTCCCTCAATTTCCACATACTTTTGGTGAAGCCAATCTTCGGTACAACCAAGTTCCTGTCACGCAACTCAATAAATAATAACATCACAGGAAAATCGAATGAAACAGATTGTTCCCCTCGAACTTAACATCATATAAACCCGTTTTACGATCATTCGATCGACCCCAAACGTTTTAGTGTTGTAAGTGAATTTACGAGCACTTCGCGTGCTCAATTAGAGTTGTGCACTCGTGTTTACTAGGCGATATACCGGATTTTTATATGTAACGCTTTGTTTTATTGTGTTGCAGTTATAAATTTAAGGTAATCGGCGGCGGTGAGGTCTTCATTTAGGCTACCGCGGATGGGTACGATTATCTTATTACGTGCTGCGGTTTTAAGGACGTAACAGCTGTTATATGTTACTTTAATCTCATCTCTTTAGATGGCTAGCGGAAGTTGTTGTGTATGATGTATAGGGGCTGCGTAACAAAAAAAACCGTAATGGCATACTACATCAGGGCGATAACGAAGGTAAACCAACATACAGATTGATGACACGAAGATTCGTTAGCCAATGTGGTCGTGAAAAGCCAACAGCAGGTTAAAATCGAAGCAGTGTGATGTGGCATAGGTGTAGTAAGTGAATATGTAAATATGTTTTAGACAAGACAATTGTATGTCTTAAAAATATTTAATTTTTGTTCAGTTTTTGCGAGTAATAATAATAATAATAAAGATCATTTATTGCCTTTCACATCATAAAATGAAATACAAAAAACAAGAAAAGCAAAAAAAAAAGAGAAAAAGGCAAAAGGAGGTGGCTCAGCTATTGCTGTTCAAGGTTGATAAATTGAACAACGCTGATTTTCAGTCACCCCCGTTTCCCTTTGGTTCTTTGCTATAATTAGTTCTTTGCTTTGGTCGTTGATATAATTAAAACTTATTTAAAGTATTCGAAAAATCGGAAATAATACAGTGACAATAAAAAACGTGCGATCAAATTGTAAAAGTAATTTAAATCAATGTTTTTTATTCCTGTAAATCAGCAAGCTAGCTTACGGCTCATCTGATATTAACCCCGCACGGCTAGGTACCTTCACCTAGTTTATTTCTGCCGTGAAGCAGTAATGTGTTTCGGTTTGAAGGGTGGGGTAGCCGCTGTAACTATACTGAGACCTTAGAACTTATATCTCAAGATGGGTGGCGGCATTTACTTTGTTCATGTGTATGGGGTCCCTTGACCACTTAACATCAGGTGGGCTGCGCGATCGTCTATCCGTCTAAACAATAAAAACATGCCTCAAACTTTGTCAAAGCTCCTAGTTTATTCGTGACCACAATAACTCATTCTCAATAAAACCTTCTCAATAATTTATTAAAAAATTTTTAGCAGTTTGATACGAGTGTTCTGTTTTTTTTAATTTTTTTTTTAAATAAAGGACAGATAATGATGACGTTATTCAAAGAGAATGTACAATGACGTCAAGTTTGATTTATAAAGAAGAAACACTAAAATTCGCGAAATTGGTTATCCAATTGTATCCGACGAATTGGAATGTTGTTTGTTGACATTTCAGGGAACATTTCTCGCTTAATACTGTTAACCTATGATAGACGATGCACTAATGAAGCCATGTAGCATCATTAAAATAATGACAATTGCTATCGCGTTTCCGATCCGGTGATATATTCAGCAATACACTACTTTTGCTAGGAGTAGTGTTAGAAAATTCACTTACTCACTCAGTGAAGCATATCCCCCCGAGGTTACCAGAATAGGTAGGAAAACAAAAATGACAATTTCCAGCTTCAATATTGAAAAATTCAAATATTCCACATCGTGAAATAACCTTGTGAATAACTCCGTGTTTATTCGTACGGAAATTGTCCATCTCGATGCTTTCCTTCGATAATAATAACACAGAACATTCACGAGTTCTTTAGTCGAATAGTTGAATCGATGTTTAATCGGACCGTTTCGTGATTCGATTCTAATCCGATCTCGACTCGACGATGTGAATTGACTCGAATGAATTTCGATGGTTCGCTACAATAGTTTTGTAATGTAAAAACATTCTACGCGTTGATATACCCTTTGTCTGGTTGAGTTGAGAGAAAAAGTAGTTGATACCATCATCTCGATGGTTGATACCATTTCATACATGATATTGATAATACAGGAGTTAGAACTTCTGTCTCAAGGGCGATGGCTTTACATCATTGACGTCTAAGGGCTCCGGTGAACACTTAATACCAGGTAGACCGTCAATCGGTCTGTCTAACCAAATAAGCATTGCGTTTCATAATAAGCAGTTTGTGCATACATTATCTGATGTCTATGGGCTCCGACAAACGTTCGCTACCAGGTTGGCTGTAAAATAGTCTGCCTATCTGCTGCATTGTCTACAACAATAAAATTAAAAAAACTTCTTTGTCAATTTACAACAACAACAAAAAAAGATGAATCGAAACTTCGCTATATTTTTCTACTTTTTTTTCCTATGTAAATAAAATCGAGGCGGTCATTGAAACTTTTCAAGAATTCCTTTCCTCGGCGGAGCTTTAAAGCGATCTGAGGATTCGAGCTTTAATACGAAGGTGTAATCAAATTGTAGTCGGGAGTCTGGAGTCAAGTTGTACAGAAGCGAACTTGATTCCACTCAGAACTTTATTATGAAAGCTTCGATATTACACTATTCGACACAAATTGATACTTGGTTTATTATTTTCTCGTCTTTCTTAATCTTTGCTTATTCTAAACATGGGGAGGTAATCTTACGCGCTCGCTTATTTGATGTACTCCCAAAATAATAATAGGCCTTTTTAATATGGAATCGTCGGATCACAACCCCACATTTTGGGGATGGAACGTGACATGTGGGGTTCGTACTTTACCGACTAATCCCGGGACGGTGCGAATGCCAAGCGCTTATTGTCCATCGCAATGTATTCGTATCACTGCCAGCATCCTCGACGTACACCAATGATGTGGTGTTTTTTTTTCTTTTTTCTTTTTATTGCCTGTGTAGGCAGACGAGCGTACGGCCTACCTGATGGTAAGTGGTTACCGTCGCCCATGGACTTCAGCAATGCCAGGAGCAGAGCCAAGCAGTTGCCTACTGCTTAATACTCTCCACAAGCCTCATTTGAAGAAGAACATGTCATAGCGCTCGGGAAATACCATGGAGGGGAGCTCATTCCATAGCCGGGTGGTACGTGGCAAAAAAGACCTCTGAAAACGCACTGTGGATGACCGCAGTGGCTCCAGGTAGTATGGATGAACTATACTCCGGTGGCGGGCGGTGCGATGGTACAAACAGATGCCGGTATCTTCTCGAACAATTCCTCAGAGCACTCCCCATGGAACATGCGTTACAAAATACAGAGGGAACCGAAGTCCCTCCGCAGACCCAGAGGCTCCAAACGATCCGTGAGAATGGTTCCAGACCTAGTGGCATTCTTCTACACGATTTCTAAATTCATATATATCTTTTTTATAGAGTAACGATATTTATGATAAAATATCGAAACTCTAAATATAGTTGCCTCTGCCGTAGAAGAAGTTTTGAAATTCTCAATTGAGTTCTAACAAGTCCGCGGCACGCGCTCTGATCTTTTCCGAACATATTTTCAACTATTCCGTTGCATAGTTACGGCGATTTGCGAACTTCTCCAAACTCATATTATCCTAGACTTCGGAAAACGTCAAAGTTATTCGCTCTCTGCAAATATTCTAGTTTATAGCGTTTGTGAGTTCCGCTGCGTTGAACGATAATTGATTTCGCATAGAACGTGAAAATGTTTTCGCACTGTTCAGGTTTCTACTGTGTTGCTTCTCTTACGGATTCCGATTGACTTGATTGTCAACGTGTAACGATCAGTTCTTATCTTTCACATGACTTTGCTGACGTTACAAAACTCACGACGTGACGTCATTTGTGGTCAAGACATATGACAAGCTATCTGATCAAATCAAATGCAATGTATGCAATGTGACCAAAGGTACCTTTAGTAGCTTTATAAGTAACTTTTTATTCATTCCCGGGGCTTCAACTATTTCATACCGAATTTCATCTAAATCAACTGTGACTTGGCCGTGAAAACTTGATAGACAGGATTACTTAGGTATTGAAAATATTAAATATTTGCTATGTAACTTCAAACGTTTAACAGAACAAAACTAAAATTTTCTTCGCATTTCAATCGCTTTTTCCATCTGTAAAGAAACATATTCTGTATAAAAAAAGACGTGTGGCACTCGGGGGTTGCCGCGGTAAAGCTATTGCAAAGCATTTTGTATCAACTTACGCAATTACAATTAGACAATAATAATTTAATATTAAAACAATAATAAAAATAAGACCACGCTATATTTATAAATATTAACAAAAGCAAAACATTAACTGTCCCCTTCACACTCATAAGCTAGACCGTGTGAGAGAGAGATGGGCAGACGTTTCATGATGCTCATGCAGTGCGACGTCACGCCGCGCGCTTATTCACAATCACTACACCAGCGCAACGTGTGAATGTGTTGATCGCGAGCTACATGGTAGACGTAGTGGGGTTGTCAGGTTATTTTCGTTACGGAATTTCTTGATTCAGTCGCCGCGCTCAAAGCCCGCGATAGAAGCTATGCAATAGCTTAAAAATTATTATATGTATGTCGGAGAAGCCACAATTACTAATATCATCGTCAGACATCATAAGGGCGAATAGGGTGATCGAGCTTAGCAAACTAAACGTAAAAACGTTCTTAGGACGGAGGCACCGCTCTTCAAGATGGCTGGTTGGTAAGTGTGATGGCGTCTACGCGCCTCCATCGGCTAGGCTCTGTCGTAGCACAAAGTTAGCCGAGTTCCAACGTTACCGCAATCGTGCTGCCATCTCTCGGGAATCGTGCTGCGTTTTGTTTAGCTACCAAACTAATGACCGTCTCCGACATGTATATGATTAGTTACAATCAAACGTGAGAGATCTTATCAAAACCTTGAATTTACAAACAAAATACTTGACAGTTGCGTTCTCTCGAATCTAAACAAGTTTTCTCAAAAGCCCATTGAATCAAAGGGTTCTTTCAGTGAATTAAAGTAATAAATAGCTAAAGGTGAAGAGTATGTTTATTTTCTCCGGACCGTGTAAATATTGGCGCACAGGAAGCCGGGTCTGGTGTCGAAATTAGATTGCAAGTCTGTCGCAGCCGCTCGATTTTGCACTGAGACGAAGCGTTAGGGAGACTGTTTTAATGAAATAATTGTTTTTATCGTCTTCTACACACGTGATATCTCAGTTATATCACGCCTGGCACATTAATACGGCGCGGCAGAAATAAGCCGACTGGTTTTTAACCATAAAGCTCAGACTGGGCATGAAGGTAGATAGATGTTGGACTATAAGCCAGAGACTAAAAACTCATGTCACAAGGAGGGTGGCGTCATTTACCTAAAGATACTATAAGCCCCGGTAATCACATAACACCAAATGGGCCGTCGAGTTCATCCATTCATATAAGAAATTAAAAATATATAAGTAAGTAAGTTGTGACCTAAACTATTAGACGCCCGGTGCATTCGTGTCGAGCGATGCAACTGTGTTCGAATCCCGCAGGCACTTAACACCAGGTGGGCTGTGAGCTCGTCCGCCCATCTAAAATCATAAAAAATAAAAAAAATACATATAAGCGAAGAAAAACTATAACCTCAAAATTGGACTTTGTTAGTTAGCCCTACTTTGTGGTTAGCGCAATTTTCAAACTTCTAAGAATATTAGCATAGTCATCCGTGGCGATAAAAACTGTGAATTATTCAAAATGTTAATGACGTTAAACAGTAAAAACTCCGTTTTGATGATCAACTATATTAAAAATGTCGTTTAAAAATATATAAAAAAACTTTAACATGAAATGGAATTGAAAGTATGGTAAACTATAGTAATTTGATAAATTTATATGTAAAAAGATAAATATGAGAAGCCATCAAGGAAACAAAAGCGTTTTAAAAAGTTGTCCTTTTTGCCCAGAATCTAAGAATACACTTTGCTAAGGGGACAATGAGCGTGAATATTATAAATATATTTTAATCGAGCTATAGCTATAATAATCATTCTCGATATGAATATTTCTCACTTCTGTAGCAGCCCTAGCAGGGGTGTTAGTACGCGATTGGTTTACTATTTACACACTACGCTTAGTGATTGCAGTTAGCGTCCGAGAACTCGGTCTGGAAGTGCTCTTCTGCGCTCGGGGGATGTTTTACTCGGTATTCTATTTCCTTTTGTCAAGAAACTTGCTCGGGAAATTGAGTTCTGAAGATACTGACTATAGTATTGCACCGTTTTATATGGAGTCTGGGAAGGAAGGACTTTTTAGGCCATAGTCGTGATACGTCACTAGAGTACAATCACCCGAGACTCACATACGACCATGATAACAAACCTGCTAAGGATTCAAAACGTTGAAAACTAATATAATGACAACAAAAACACGAGATTTAACCGTAAAACTAGTTAACATTAAGTCTACGACTCACGAAAATTGAAAAATATTATCTATTTTACTTGTTCCTGTCCTAACCTTCAAAGGCTAAGCACGAAAAATAGCCAAGATGGTGGGGCGCACCCGTGCGCACTAACTACACTCAATATAGAATATTATTAAAATTAAAATAAATTACAGGAATCAGGTTACCTCAAAACAACACAACGAGGTAGGTATACTGGTCATTTTTACCATCAATTTTTTTAGTGCCAATTCAAGTATGAACTTATATCTCAAGGTGGGTGGTCCATTTACGTTGTAGATGTCTATGGGCTCCAGTAACCACTGAACACCAGGTGGGCTGTGAGCAAGTCCACCCATCTAAGCAATAAATAAAAAAATAGGCTATTTGTTAATAATAGGATAATCCTGCTTATACCCACTACCATAATACGAATTACTGCCGTGAAGCACTCATGTCCTCTGGTTCGGTGGATGAAATAAACACAACAAAAGTCAATGGAAACTTCATCTCGCGTTTTAAGTTTAGAAAACATTGTAATTTGTATGACTTCCAGTATCTGCTTAATACTCGATGAACTAAGCCAAAGAAACTATACAAAACGCTGGGCTGGAAAATAAAAAAAATAATTGTAGCTCTCCATTTAATCCGGCAACGAACCGATAGCCATCGAGTGAGTCCGCGGGCTACAATCAATCAGCGAGGCTCGGTCGTCGGATTGGCATTAAATTATTCCACCCTCACAGAAGATAAATCGTTTTGTGTCGAATTGTATACAGTAATATAGTTTCAAATCAACCGATATCTTTTTCTATTCGAACAAAAGAACTTATGATCATTAACGTGTACTCCCTTACTTGAGACACTTAGCCCACTGAATTTCTCGTCGCACCGTCTCAGTGGGTCGCGATTCCAATCGGGTGGTAGATTTTGGGATGTATTGCTCTTGGTATGGATAGTGTTAGCAAATTCTCTCAGGATGAACCTGTCAATGGGTTGGGCTTTTTTTCCCTACCTAATAGGTGGTGGCCTAAGAGACTATTTCAGCAACATCCGGACTGGTAGGTGAGTTCACGGGCTCAACCTGAAAAAATTTGCTAACACTAGCCCTAGCAAGAGCAGTGCTTTGCAGAATCTACCACCAGATCAGAATCGCGACCCACTGAGAAGATCCGGTTAGAAATTCAATGGGCTACCTCTCGGTACGAATAGCATCTTGAATCGAACCATACTAGTCAACCATATGCCTTAGAGCCATTACGTAAAAACGTTGACATATTATCAAAAAAAAAAACCCGTGGAATATGTGCAATCTCTGCCACGGTAATTCTTTGACTCCGCCATTCAGCTCTACCGTCATTTCTTTTCTTGTTAATGCTATAAGTGGATTTGAATTTAAAAGTGCAGTCCCCGACAATAGCTGCGACTCGGTTCAAAAAAATATTTTTGTAGGAGCATGTGCGAGCGTTAACACAAGATCAAATGTTGGGCTTGTTGTGGAACGGAATTACAACGTTCACGGTTGAACAGTAAGGGTTATTTTTGTTTGTCTTTAAATGAGTTTTGTGGTGTTTTGATCCGGTGTGCGCAGAGTTGATGATTTGTTTTTTTAAAGTCTGAAATGCTGGCACGCTTCAAACTTTACATTTCAATATGTGGCTCTGTTCTAATGTGATTCTGTTTAATACACGCGGGCTTTTGTTGTTTTAAATGTAATCTAGTTAAGCATAAGAACGGTATTTATAAGGAAGTTGTTTAATGACTTTTACAGCGAATTTAATAAGCTAATGGATCAACAGCGTCATCCACGCGAGTGAGACGATCTTAATGAAGCTTAAAGCAATGTCGTCGTGTAATAAAAATCAGATCCGCATAATTTATTTTGCGGAATAACTGGTCTTAAGTACGGGTAGGTAACATCCCTTATGTTTATTTCTGTCGTGGACTTTTTGGCGGGAACGCGTGGAGTGAAGTTTTGTGATTTATTTTATTTTGTCTATTTAGTGTTTCTTCAGGTTTACATGTGAAATAACGGTGGTTTATTAACTTTTTAGTATCTGTGAAAGCGCGCAAATGTGGAGAAATGAAACAAAACCACTGAACGTAACTTCTCGGGATCCTCCAAATAGTCCACTGAAAAAATCACCTCATCTCATTTCGTTTCATTTCGTTTCATGCCATGCCTTGTTTCATATTAATCAACTTCATTTCATTTCATAATATCATTTAGCATATAAAAAAGTTTAAAATTAAAATAAGACTTTACCTAAAGGTAAGGTCCTTTTACCTTAAGGTAAAGGTACCAGGTCATAAAATTCCTATAAAAAAATATATATAAATATATTTCTGTCGTAGAGCAATCATACGTATCGGTTCGAGGGGACCTTTTATTTTATTATTTATGTATCGACATATTTATCTATTAAATCTGAAATGCAGAAAAGGCTTTTATTGGTTAAATCTGAAATTCAAGAAATTGTTTGCAAGTTATTAAACTTACAGACTTAAATAATTCGACAAAAAATTCACACAAATGGCCCGTAAACGATTACATTGACCTAAATAAAAAAATAAAAATACACCATCGTTATCACATGATCACGCCATAAAGCCGGCGGTCGTGCGCAGCCATAAACAACAAAACCGTCCCGTTATTTATGGTGTGTAAAACCATAATAAATTAACACACGTATTTAGAGGGGCGTGGTGGTTAAAGACAATTTGTTCGTGAATTCATATTTGATCTTAAATTTATATGCTGATTAGTTTTCTTAATGTTTAAGCTTAAAAAGCTTAAAGTTGCATTTTACAACCTGGGACCACTGGATTCAGGAACAGTGATCGTTTCTGCCACGCAGCATCCGACCAGTAGCCAGGTGGGAACGGTCACCAACAAGTGGCTCTTATGCCTATATTATCCTATATCTAGGATCCAACGTATTCAAAAAACCCTGTTTTTTAATCAGCTAAAGCTATAAGATGCAATTTCCCGCATTACAAAAGCGAACGGTGGTAGGACATCTTGTGAGTCCGCATGGGTACCACTACTCCGCCTATTTCTGCCGTGAAGCAGTAATGCTTTTCGGATTGAAGGATGGGGCAGCCGTTGTAACTTTGCTGAGACCTTAGAACCCATACCTCAAGGAGGGTGGTGGGAGGCTGAATACGTGATAGCTTTACGCCGAGAGCCGCTTATATGGTGCCACAAGCTGACGTCATTTATTAGTCTAGTCACAAATCTCATTTAATACACTAACTTACAAAAAAAATTAATACTACAATAAACATTTACATGATTTCAACAAAAACGTTCAAACATCAATAGAAGTACGCTTTGAAATTACCCGTTGATCTGTACATGCTGTTAGTTCCATAACAATAAAATAATTAACGCAAAAGATATTTATCATATAAAACCACAACATGTCGCGTATCAAGTTATACTAAATTTCTATACACGGTACATATAATTCCAAAATAAGTTGATCTCATTCAAGTTTTCACGTTAGGGGGGAACTATTAATTTTAGTGTCCCTAATCCCGGGATGGGCGCTCTCCGTTGGGATTACGGACGCGTCTCGTTCGTAATCCCGCGGGATCTCGTGCGAGTAGTTCCATCTGCGTAGGATTCAACCCTAATACTGAACATAGTGAATTTGATTCCAGTCATACAGATGGACCAATTAAAACTTATAATTTTTGAAATGAAAAATTGTGGTAGACAATATAATATAGTTATTATTTTTGTAAGGTTTTTTTATAAGCCAATATTAAACGCAATACCATCAGTTTCTGTCGGCAGACGGATTTAACAAGTTTGATTTGTAATAATAAAAACGAACTAGCAAGAAGATAGTCTGATTTATTGCTCTTTACATCTCTCAGTTTTTCTATCAACAATTTATACATCATCTTTTTACAACACTGCTAAGTAGCGGTGGGCTGTAGCGGCATTTTCGGTTAGCGAAACGAAACTAGCTATCAAATGTCAATAGCGGCTTTTGAAACGCGCTATTTCAGTAGCGAGCAATAGCGGGTTTTGTTTAGCAGTAAACTAATGTGCACACGAACGAGCTAGCGTCGCGATTAATATTTCAGTAATTACGACTTTATTTAATTTTGTAATTTATCTTTAAGGATAGGATATGTTAGCTTATAGATATGTCGTACTTTATAATAGATTTTTACAAGGTCTATAAACATAATCTATATTAAACAACTGTACACTTTATATTTTTAACTATTCAGTTGGTAATTACAGTTAAAACTTAGCGCCTCGTTTTTAATACACTTTGTCGCTAAACACGCGACTCGTGAATAACTGGTCCAAGGCCACAAAATTCGACTTCAACTTGCACTCATAATTTAATTTTATAAATCTTATTTTAAGGGCTTTAAGGGCTAAAGTCAAAGGTCAAATGCATCTCAGTCGTGTGCGTGAAAGAGACAAAATGATGATTGTCTTTTTCGATCGAACCGATGTTTGCGCTGCGTGTCGCGATAGCTGCCGACCGAGCGGTACGAAGTTAAACGAATATTGCCGAACGTTGTGTGATTTGTGTTCGTGATCGGTGACGTGATTGAGTAGTAGATGTTAGCACGTTAGCAGGTTATTGCAGTACGGCGAAACTAGCTAACCGCTATTTTGTCTATAGATAGTTTCAATAACCATTTACGTTGCGCAACGACCATGCCTACTGCTAAGATCTCGAGTACATATGATTCTCATTCCGATAGAGGCACCCGTCACGTGCGGACGTGCTCATCGACCACTCGATCGTCCGGCCTTTGTTCGCCCGGCTTTTGTTAGTCCGGCCATTGTTCGCGCGCCCTGTGTTCGTGGTACATCTGCCGACCAAGTGTTTTTCCTGGAAGTTTTTATTTGTTTTGTTTCCTTTTGTTATTTCTGTGTTCGTGGTACATCTGCGGACAAAGTGTTCCTGGAAGTGTTTATTTGTTTTGTTTCTTTTTTAGTAATAGCGTTCTTCTTTAGTAATAGCGCCGCATCGCCACCTGCGTTCAATAGAACCGCTCAGGTCCGAGAAGTTGGGGCCTCGCCGCAAGGCGAGTATTTTTAAGACCCGGGGCCGCCCCACCTGGGCACTCAGCGATCATGGACGCTGTATTTGCGGAGTTCCTCCGACTTCGCTACCCACAGCTCGCCTCAGAGTTTCTGATTTTCAAGGCTAANAGTTTAAACAAAAGGATTTTATTATCATAGACATGAATACAAAAAAGTTAAATTAGATAAAGTTTAAACAAAAGGATTTTATTATCATAGACATGAATACAAAACAGATGGCGCGTAACGGAAAAATGTGACGCGTAACCGAAAAATGTGACGGTAAATTTTTTTCCAACGCCGATAAGGAAGTTTCACTTCAATAACTACAAAATACATACAATAGTGTATACTTTTATATGTTACATATTTATAACTAATTGTCCCATCTTGCTTTGAAGCTGAAAAGCTAAAGAGCGTACACTAGTGAATACACGAACCACGGCGTGCTCAAGCAATGCTACTAATACCTTCATATTATATCTTTGGGATTTATATCCTGACCTTATTTTCCTGCCTATCTTCTCCTCCCGCTTCATCGTAAAGCTCGATAGATTATGCTGCGTGCCTCACTGGTTTGTTGGTCTAGTCGGTTGGTCACTCCGTTCCTACCGTGAAGTATTTATTTCTCCCACTTTAAAGTATGGTATTAACGTTATTTGAAAGCAACGCAAATTCCGAGCTCATCCAGGCTCCGTCAATCCAAATAGTCAGACTTTACTGGTGGTAGGACCACTTGTGAGTCCGCGCGGGTAGGTACCACCGCCCTGCCTATTTCTGCCATGAAGCAGTAATGCGTTTCGGTTTGAAGGGTGGGGCAGCCGTTGTAACTATACTGAGACTTTAGAACTTTTATCTCAAGGTGGGTGGCGCGTCTACGTTGCAGATGTCTATGGGCTCCAGTAACCGCTTAACACCAGGTTTGCTATGAGCTCATCCACCCATCTAAGCAATAAAAAACAAAAAACAAAACTTTAAGGAAACTGCACACGAGCTATATCGACGTTAAATTGAATTGCAAAATGAATAAACACACTTTTGCGACCTCCACTGTGACAGAGTGCATCAACTTGTTTACACTGTATATTGTGGAGGTGGGAAAAACAGCACGCGTTGTCTGAACTTGTTTGTTTTACATTGATTGTTCACCACTATTGTTCGGAGCGTGTATTGTTGGATCTAATAAACTACTATAGGACGGTACACTGGCGTTAAGCTCAGCCGCAGATGACTTTATCGTTGCAGACAAAGCGCGTTGTATATAATAATTTGTGTTATCACTGGTAGTGGGGTGTCTTTGTGAGCTTCGCACGGGTAGATCGCGAAATTGTGCCCATTTTTTTTTTATTGCCTTGATGGGTGGACGAGCTCACAGCCCACCTGGTGTTAAGTAGTTACTGGAGCTCATAGACATCTACAACGTAAATGCGCCACCCACCTTGAAATATAAGTTCTAAGATCTCAATATAGTTACAACGGCTGCCCCACCCTTCAAACCGAAACGCATTACTGCTTCAGGGCAGAAATAGGCAGGGTGGTTGTACCTACCCGCGCGGACTCACTAGAGGTCCTACCACCAGTAGAAAATTATAAATTAATACCATTTCTACAACAAAGCTGTTGTTTGAAGGGTGGGGAGCTTCACTACCCGTCCGAGCGTAGTTGGTACAGGCCCTTACGCTATCAGATTAAGACCTCGTGTATCAAAGTGAATCGCGGCATTCACCTTATGCTGTCCATGGACACCAGTCACCAGATGGACCGAACTCATTCAGCCCTATATGCAGTAAAAACTGTAAGAAATAAGAACCGAAAAAATATATCTTTGATAATATATCTCATGTGCAGTACGAGGAAAAGCTACGATTTATCTTTACGACTTTTTAAGAGCATTAAGAACTTTTGGGCCAACGATGAGAAAGACGCTGCAGCTGTCGATTAAATTTTATAATACGCTGCATAAAGTGCATAAAAAGATGCTATATTATATGGTAAGTATTCCAGATACGACAATAACTATGCGGCAGGTCTTGATATGTCATGACAGAACCGACCGTTACTTCATTAGCATAGCATACTTTGGACAACTGTCCCGACATATATATCCAGCGTGGACATTGGAAATTAGCTTAATTACATAGTTTTATTTCATTACATTTCGCAATTCCGGACGACGCGCGTGTTCCCGTGGCGTCGGTTTAATCACAGCTTCCGGTAGATATCAACCAAGGTAATTGACTATCAAGGGATAGATTAAATTACTGTATAATTGGGATCGTGGCGTATAAAACAAAACTATTCTATTTTGATGCTTTTTTATTGTTCTCTCCGAACATCTTCTCTGTTAAAATAACAAAAAAATTATCTGATACCTTTATACGCCTAGCTCATTCAACCATCTTCGCCATCTTGATTTTTCCTGTCATTCTCTTTTCCCTTTCATACCGTTTTCTCTCCCTCCCGCATCTTAACGCTCCATTCCACAGTCTTTTCATACGTTCCGTTCTTACCAATCCTACATTACTTAATATACATATTTACAGGTTGACTTTATTAAAAACGTTATTAAACTGCTGATTTATATTCAAACCCGGTAATTTATTGTTGGCTCGGAAACCGATTTCAATTATGGTGACAACTTTTTAACCGTTTTCGATGACGTTCGTACGACTGCACATGTCGATAATAAATACTCTTTGTGAAACTCTGAGAAAATATAGGATATTTTACGCGATTGATGTATTATACAGGTTTGAAATTTTCTAGAAATCTCCACAACTTTCCAACGATAGTTTAAAAATAAATTACATGTAAGGGAAATTTGAAATAATGAAATATGAAATTGACTAAAATTAGTTTCACAAAAAAAAACCAGAATGAAATCTAAAATAATCCAACAAAATTATACACGTGCTAATCTAATTGTTGTAGTAAAGTGATATTACATCACATTGTGTTCACGGTGATAAAAAAAAAACACATGATAAAAAAAGTACCGAATTCAGATTAAATTAAAATCAAAAAGGGAAATCCCGTTTGCTATGCTTGAATTATTGCATAAGTTCGAGTGTACTGTTTGCAAAAAAAAAAGGTTTTAATATCGATTTAAAAGACTTCGAGGCCTAAAATTATTTTTATTAAACTATGCCCGCATGGATAGGTACACCATTATGTTTATCTGCAGTGACGCAATCATGAGAAGTGGTGCTGTCACCACCTAACAACAAGTGGGCTGTGTTCAACCTTTCAGATGTCCGGTGCATTCGTGTTGAGCGATGTACCGGTGTTCGAATCTCAGGCGGGCACCAATTTTTCTAATGAAATACGTACTCAACAAATGTTCACGATTGACTTCCACGGTGAAGGAATAATATCGTTTAATAAAAATCAAACCCGAAAAATTATAATTTGCGTAATTACTGGTGGTAGGACCTCTTGTGAGTCCGCGCGGATAGGTACTACCACCCTGCCCATTTCTGCCGTAAAGCAGTAATTCGGTTTGAAGGGTGAGGCAGCCGTTGTAACTATACTGAGACCTTAGAACTTATATCTCAAGGTAGGTGGCGCATTTACGTTGTAGATGTCTATGGGCTCCAGTAACGACTTAACACCAGGAGGGCTGTGAGCTCGGCCACCCACCTAAGCAATAAAAAAAGGCCTCTAAGTGGGGTCGGTGCAGCATATCCGCTTTTTCCATTCAGGTCTATCATACGTCATCTCTGCACTCACCTTCCTTCCTTCATCCTTATCTCATATATCTTCTTTCAGAAAGTAAATTCAAGTATTTTTAGGATGACACCTCCTCATATTACCTTCACCCATACAACTTCACCTTCACTCAAAAGTGTAAGTATTGCATTATTTTTGTACAGTATGTCGACTTCTTAACTATAATCATTACAATTAGGGGTCAAATATTTAAAGAAATATCTATATCAATATCTATACTAATATTATAAAGAGGAAAGATTTGTTTGTTTGTTTGTTTCGAATAGGCTCCGAAACTACTGGACCGATTAGAAAAATTCTTTTTCCATTAGAAGCCGACATTGTCCCTGATGAACATAGGCTACTTTTTTTTTTTTTTTTTTTGGTTTCATGTGTGTTTTAATGTTTCCGAAGCGAAGCGAGGGCGGGTCGCTAGTCTCTAATAAAGTATATATAATTCGAAGAGTTGTCACAACTGATGTAATGTTTTCCGGTTCGATGGTTAAGACGATACCTTTATAATACAAGTAACACTCAGATCTCATGTCTGAAGACGCAGTTCACGTGGTCATCTCTATAAGCTCCGGTGACCACTTAACACCAGACGAGCCGCGAACTCGTTCAGCCGTTTATGTAATAAAAAAGTTGAAATCATATTTATCCCACCCTGCTCTCAAGATGAGAATTATTTTTGCAAAAGAAAATCAACTGGAAGCAATGAGAAACACTTCGCTGTCATAATTTTACTTCAAAATATATAACTTCAGTGTAGGACCACCGAACTGTATGCAATCACAAATTTCTTTCAAATACTATCAGATGTTTTTAATGAAATTCGATTCACAGGGTAATTAAATAGTAGAATCTCAATTACAGCAAATACAGCAGTTAGTGCAGACTGTTTTATTTTCGTTACCAATAATTGTACGAAGTTCTGAGCTAATTTACCTGCCGTGTGTCACCTATAGTGAAGTAAATATCGGAGCATATTTACTTCGCTTATATTATATTTATTTACTTACTTATATATTATGTACTTACATATTTACTTGCATAAACCTCAGTTTTGAGGGTAGTGGCCTCATGAGGCTTTCTTGGGAAAGTACACATGGTGGGTTCCCACGTCTTTCCACGGCAGTGCTTTTGGAAGAGATTTAGTTCTTCGAGGCCGCTGAAGCCTTATTTGGATCCGGCTAATTTACAGCCGCCCAACATTCGGCGTTGACTATTTTATGGTGGAAAGGTCGAACTCCAACTCAACTCTCCTCTTTTCTCATCCAGGCTTGGGACCGGCATTGGCAGAGTTACATAAACGGCATATTAGGTATATAGGTGTTAAAGTATAGAAAAAAAAAACGTTTTTACGTACAAGTACATACAAGACAACATGGTAGGCAGCGGCTTGGCTCTGCCCCTGGCATTGCTGACGTCCATGAGCGACGGTGACCACTTACCATCAGGTGGGCCGTATGCTTGTCTGCCTACAAAGGCAATAAAAAAACACATAATTGTACCAGCTTGACACACACACAATGTTTTATCGTTAACCTTTACAGTAGAACGTAATGAGTCGCAATACAGTAGTGTATTCTGGATTGAAAGGTGGGTCAGTCGTTGTATAAACACGATTGAGACCTCATAACTTAAGGTGGGTGACGACGTTCGCATTGTAATGTCTACGGGCTCCAGAAATAGGTAACACCAGACAATCCATGAGCATACATTTATACTAAGAAAAAAATATGTGTGGTGTCGTGGGACACCGGATGGGAATGAAGTTCCTTATTATAAAACTATTAATTTTAAGTTCTATTCGAAGTATAAAGAACATAAAACTGGAGGCTTCGCAACAACCCACAGTCATTCGGTAACGTGCGAACTTATTGTGGTACACTTCATTCACGGTTGTTTGCATAAGAGTTAGTGTATTGCGCAAACGAACGCTCTGAGATCGTGGTCAATGAATGATAATGAAATCAATGGTCAATGAAAAAATATGTTATTTTTTGTACGTTTTACAAAGATAAGTCGTACACTGTGTGCATTACTAATAAAAATCTTACGTTACGGACGTTTTTTCCCGGTTAGGGTAATCCTCCGCGTCGTCCCATAAGGAACTTCGTTCCAAAAAAACGGCTAAAACTTGAGAAAATGCAAAATACCACATTATCATTGAAAAAAATCGCAAAATAGTTTTTTTATTATTTGAACTGGCAACCCTTACGCAATGTTCTGGTGGGTAAGGTCTCGGAGATTTTATTTAAGCATCGTTTCCGCCGCCCTGCCTCATTCGCCGCCCTGCAGCAGCGGCGGTCGCTCGCTCATCGCGACACTTTAATGTTCCCTCACGGCTACGATTACACCAGTACACGAGGCGGTCGGTCCTTGTGTGTATACACGATCAGTGTCACTTGAGAGCTGTGTATTAGTTTGAAAATAACCAATAGCTTTTTGATCCTTCTAACATTATATCCTTTTCATTAATCGAATAAGAAAAAACAGAACTAATATACTCATTTATAAAAAAAACAATTTAATTATTACTCTGGCCCCTTAATGAACATTTAACACCAATGAAACAAAGTGTTCATTCTGACAATTAAATATGTGTTGGTTCGAACAGAAGCCGAAATAAATCGATTTTATTTGTCTAATAAAATCTACATACAAATAATAAAACAACGTTTACACGTCAGTTAAAAATACTATATAATTTAAACAATCGTTAAGTTTAGCGTTGTTTAAATAACACACTAACTTTAATAGGATAGTAGGCTTTAAATCAGTACCGATAAAGTTCTATTTTCCTTGCCATGAAAGTGTTTAGATGTGTATCGAAGGAGCGATAAATATTTATAGACGTTATAACAAAATAGCTGTTTCGAAGGTGTTTTGGGTGAATACGGCGACGGCTCGAGGTGAGTCTGCATTTATATTTATACATTACATTTATTTTCATCGGCGTTGATAGGTCGACAACCTGACAAACTATCGGTAATAAATACAGGCTATTATTGCACAGATCATTATTTATCATTACCAACAGTTTGGTACTACACTGAGCTGATAAAAACTATATTCACACAAAACTTGGACTTGTTCAATATAGAGAGTATAAGTTTTTGAATTGAAAATCACCTCTTGGGCAAAAAACACTGACATTTTTCTTAAAAGACATTTTTTTTATTGCTTATATGGGTGGATGAGCTTACAGCCCACCTGGTGTTAAGCGGTTACTAGAGCCCATAGATATCTACAACGTAAATGCGCCACCCACCTTGAGATATAAATTCTAAGGTCTCAGTTTAGTTACAACGGCTGCCCCAACCTTCAAACCGAAACACATTACTGCTTCACGGCAGAAATGGGCAGGGTGGTGGTACCTACCCGTGCGGACTCACATGAGGTCCTACCACCCGTAAATATGTTTGTTAATGTTTGTATAATAGTATGTGTTCCTAAACTACGCAGGTCTGTTCATATCATACTTGTTACAGTTATCGTTGGATGTTCAGACTAGGTTTCTGTGACTGTACCATGAACAATAATAGGTAGTACGCGAATATTATCAAGAAGTATATATCTTTTCAGACTCCACGCGTTGCCTTATTTCACTATTTTCAAATAAATGATTTAGAATTTGAATTATACGTATTTTTAAAAGACCCTTTTCGAAATATGAATGACATTTAAAACTTACATAGAGAAATAAAATATTTATATTCGTATGTATCTATAGCAGATCAAGACCTGGAGTATGAAATACAGAAAAAGGCTAGAAATGCATCCTAATAAGCTTGCCACGCAACTAACCACACCGAACCTAATAAATAGGCTTAAAACGCGACAAATCCTAAGTCTCGATAGACACGGTTGACTGAGTGGAGCAGTCTCGATGGAGATTTTGCTCTGACCACCTAACAGCTCTCAACACATCTGCTCATAGTTTAGTTGACTGATTGCAAGATAAAGAAAAAAAATGTATCTAAAGCACTAATAGTACAGGATTCTTGGTACACTTTTCATTTATTACTAACAAGCTGATTTTTTGACTAGACGCCCAACTTTTTTCCTTACAGTAACGTTGGTAAATGGTAGCTTACTAGGGATAGCAAGAATAAAATATGTTGACTTCACGAATTTTAAAAATTTATAACTAACCGAATTTTTCTTTGTTAATAATTATCGAGATAATTATTTATCTCGTACGTTATTTGAGTCGTCTATTATCAAAGGTGGCAATCTGTGCATTTGGACAAAAAAAATTATTGATATGTCAATACAGATTGATTTGGATATAATCGTCTCCTTCAAAGAATACGGTTCAAAACCTGCATTAAATAAAGGTTAATAGTTAATCTGTTATTTATCTAAGATGTCGTTCCGAAGAGTTTTGTGACTGCCAATGGAATACAAAGTCAATAATTCGTTTTTCTGATTTACCAATCATTGTCCAAAAGTCAGATTGCCGGCTTTGATAATAGTCGACTCATTTAGGAAGCTACTCACGAAAAATCAGCTTTTTAGTCATATATGATGAAAAGTGTACCAGGGATCCTGTACTATTAAAAATAACAAGTTCGTGAATTGATTTTACCAAAGCCTACATCAAATAGAAATTTCATTATTGACCGTCATACTGTTCAAACAGTGCGCCGCGTTACGAACGCTTCGAAACTAGATACCAAATGTTTTCAATTCACCGCTTCAGCACAGACGAGACTAGCATTCCAACTGTTTGTTTTCACAAACATAATAATATTACATGTTTTTAATAGTTAATCGTTTGATATTTTGTGTTTCTCTTTCTCTTATGATATAATAAAAGTTTTATTAATTTTGAAGCAGTAAAACTAAATAACATTTGAGATTTTTCCATTATGTCCTAAGGTGGGTGGCGGTTTTCGGTTTTGATTATGTTCACGCGGTAGTTTTTAAGTGTTTTGAAGACGGGGGTCGCGAGTTTGAGTCCACACGAAGCTCGATCGGATGGTGTTTATTTTATTTATGTATAATGGACAGTCATACAAGATATTGTCATACACAAAAATATTTAACTAAAACACACATAATTCTGAATTGAACATGAAAATAAATAAAAACGTAGTAGTAACGTAGTATTTTTAATAATATCTTCAGTATTTTTTCGAGTCATTTAAAAGTACAGCTTGCTGTGGTCAAGATTAGGTTGGAAAATACAACTAAGAAAAAGATTGCAAGTGTGGTGAAAAGTTTCCCAAGGCGGAGGATCTTAGACGTGCAAAATATAAAGAAACTAAATCAACTTAACCAGTTATCTCGCTTATTATATCTTTTTTTTTAATGCACCCAGCTGGCATTAACTGGTCACCGGGGCCCATAGACATCTACAACGTAAATGCCGCCACCCACGTTGAGATATAAGTTCTAAGGTCTCAGTATAGCTACAACGGCTGCCCCACCCTTCAAACCGAAACGCATTGTTGCTTCACGGCAGAAATAGGCAGGGTTGTGGTACCTACCCGTGCGGACTCACAAGACGTCCTACCACCAGTAATTACGCAAATTATAATTTTGCGGGTTTGATTTTTATTACACCATGTCTCCAAATCTTATTTAAATTATTAATTAAGTATAAATACAAAAGAAAAACGTTAGTACGTGGTGAATTATGAAGTATTTGTGATTCACGGCAGGTATTCAGCCGGCGCTGTGTGAGCGCGCTCTAATCAGCCGATTACTTCGCTCAGTTGAACCGGCTCTCTAACCGGATATAAACGTTGATTATGAATTAAGGTAGTCATGCTTTACGGTTCACGTTTTAGCGAGGGCGTAGATTGAATTGTTTAAAGTTTAATATATGGATTATCCCTAATTAGCTAACACTAAAGAGTTGCTATCATTTAAGTGTACCTAATTAATAAATGCTTATTATTATTAGGCTAGAAGATTTATTAAACTATAGTAATAAGTAGCCTGGTATTTTGATCGTTGATTGCTACAAAAAGTGTTGATAACAAACGAATTCCGAGCATTTTCATATTTATCAACATTTTAAATCTTCTCTTATCTGGACTTGCACAAATAATTCAAGACCAAATTTAGCCAAATCGGTCTAGCCGTTCTCGAGTTTTAGCGAGACTAACGAACAGCAATTCATTTTTAATTATATAGATTTTTCCAAGTATTTTCATACGGAATAAATATTTTCTTGAATACAGGAATGTAATCAAAATAGCAAAATAACATAAGTAACAGTATCGACTGAATTAGGATTCGTATCGCCGCTCAATCACACGGCATTGTGGTCGCGGGACCCGCTACAATTAAATTACATCCCCGACTCCTCTACGTACGTTGAATATGTAAGCTGACCGCTAGGCTAGGAAGAAACAGTAGGTCAACATATTCCCTTAATACATTTTGAAAAGACAAACACACAGATACTAAGAGTACTAACAATCTTAGCACTAGCAGTCTTTGTCAGACCACAGATGATGGCTTTTGTTTTGGTGCAAGAATTCTAAAACGCACTCACATTATTTCGAACTGTGTAGAAGTTTGGGATAGCGTCTATTAATAAAACATTTTAACACGAACAAAAAAAAAACAAAAAAAAGCATGCATTTTCTTAAAAATTCATATCTGCCTCAGCTTTCAAGTTACGACACAATATTATAACTCAGTATGAGTACCTGGGAAAATTTCAGCTCAGATCACGGCCGTTTTGTAACTTACTTTACTGTTTCTCCCTACGTAATAAAGCAGAGTCGATACATCTGTAGCCGGTAGTTTTATTAGGTGTCTGTTCGTTGGCGAGCGTTCGAGTGGCTATAACCATACTACTTATAGCTCTATTTAACTAGCCATTAAATAATAATAGGGATCCACTGTTAGTGGTGCCTAATTAACGTAAAGATGCGGACTTAGTATGTAACGATTTTCGGTTTTCAGTTATACCGAGCCGTGGCAACAAATTTTCCAATGCGTTCTATATTTTGTAATTGACAACTAAATCTACCGATCGAAAATATTAAACATCAATGACACATCCTAGAGTACCAATCATACTTCGCTTCGCTTCGATAGCTCGCTGTCAACATGATGTATTGCCCCTCTCTGGTGGTAGACAGATGTTCGCGAATCGATCCCGCGCAACTCTTGTTACCGCCGGCGATGATTGATCACGTACAAAATTCTGTTTGTTCATCGCGCTTCTAACAATATTCATGATTCACAGCTTATGCCGTTTGAAGAGTGAGATATTTTTTTAAATCTCTGCAATCAGAGTAGTTGGTCTATCGGAAGTATCTATCGTCATTCGTGGATATTAGTAATGACCAGTCGCTAGATACAACATCTTTAACAAAATCCTCACTGTGAATCTACAAAACTTCATTGAAGAATTCATATTTGTGTAACATTTGTCACAGGAGTACTATTTTAGAGAATAACAAGTTACTCTTTATTTAGTTTTATTAACTATTAAAGATAGGTCGATAAAAAGAAAATATAATAGTTCTATCACACACTCTCTGCTGAATGCATCTAGATGATTCTATGCTACTTTTTTCCAGCGCCTAAAAGTGTTGTTGTTATTCACATATATCGCGATAGCTCCCTCGATTATTTCATAGCTGAATATAAAAGTTACATTCGAGTTTTAGCTGTGATATAATATCAAAGATAAATTAATTGATTGTTTGATTAACTTAGATCTTTTATTTATTTTCAAAGCCAAAAGATTTTTTTTTTTTACAACACTACGAAATATTTTACACGAAAGAAATGCTTTGTGACCAAACAGAAGCACAAAAGTCAAGTTTCAATAAAAAAATCATCTCTGTAGGGTACCTTGAACGAAAACAGAAACCTTATTATTATTAGTTCTGTAACCAATTTTTCTAATAAAATACGTACCAAATGTTCAAGATTGATTTCCACAGTGAAGGAATAATACCGTGTAATAAAAATCAAACCCGCAAAATTATAATTTGCGTAATTACTAATGGTAGGAACTCTTGTGAGTCCACACGAGTAGGTACCACCATCCCGCCTATTTCTGCCGTGAAGCAGTAATGCGTTTCAGTTTGAAGGGTAGGACAGCCGTTGTACTGTTAAAACTGAGACTTAGAACTTATGTCTCGAGGCAGGTGGCGGCATTTACGTCGTAGGGCTCCAATAACCACTTAACACCAGGTGGGCTGTGAGCTCGTCCACCCATCCAAGTAATAAAAAAAGGCAATTTATGCCAGGTTCAGATTGATAAGTAAAAAATAAGCAATGAAGATTTATCAGAAATAAAATATTTTTTTTGTTTTAATATAACCATGCACATTTCCGGATGCAGAACCCTGCGCTGTGCGACAGTGGACGGCGCCAGATTTTTACTATTTTAAATTTCACGAGCTGGACGACTTCATTACATAGCTGATCAATTAATTTTTAAACTATTTTTTTTTCTATCGAACTTGATATTCTCTTTGACGTATGAATATAAATTGCGTGGGTACCTTGGACTGCTTCTGGTAAAGCATTTGAATTGAGTATCATAGCCTCACACATCAGTAACAAAGGGTAATAATTTTCAGTCAGTCTAAGATTTATTTGACGGCTATATTTCCCGGTTCAACTCGAATCTCCTGAATGCTTTAGGGGCAGACGACGTCGCGATGTGGGGAAATTTCAAAACGCCCTACTACCAGTAATTAATACGTACCTTAAGTTATTTATACATTGTGGAAAACAGGTGTTAAGTTGGTATTTCCTTAGAAAGATCGTAACCTGTTTTCTAAATTTCAATACCGAGATAGTAGTCCTCAGTTGACTCCAGACGCTCGTCGTCTAAGCGTCTATAATATATGGCGGTACTAAATTTTATAGAAGATTACATTTAATTCCGTCGCCCAAATGACGTGACAGATTGATTACATAATAGATTCACAGTTACGAACATTTGTTGACTTCAAAAAAAATGGGAAGACATTTTTGTTAATGTCTTAACGCACTATTCCACATATTGACCGATGAGCCGATTGTGTAACAGCTCAATCCAATGAAAACACTTTAAATACGTGAACTGATTTAAAAAAAGAACTTCTACTAAAGAAATATCCGAAGCGCCAAACACGTTTTTCCTGCATATTTATTACATGACATCGTCCTATTAACTCGAAATTCCAACATAAAAATAAATTGAGCAGTTCGCTTCCTTATCTTTCCATTTCCTCTCTCTTGTAATACTCGTCCAGTGATTTAATATAAAGTTATTTGGTACACATTCATTGCTGGAGATTTAAGGATGGGAAATTTTATTGATGGCCTAGGTGCGTTAAGCGACTCACACCACAATGTTGGGGTTTATACTTATGGGAAAAGTGAAATCCTTTTTTTATTGCTTATATAGGTGGATGAGCTCACGGCCCACCTGGTATTAAGTGGTTACCGGAGCCCATAGACATCTACAACGTAAATGCCGCCACTCATCTTGAGACATGAGTTGTAAGGTCTCAATTTTAACAGTACAACGGCTGCCCCGTTCTTCAAACCGAAACGCATTTCTGCTTCACGGCAGAAATAGACAGGATGGTGGTACCTACCCGTGCGGACTAATATCCCACCACTAGTAAAGTCTTTACTTCTTCTTCTGCTTTCAGTAATGTCACTTCTGTGACTAATATATGGAAAAGTAGATGCATCTCATTAAGAAGGACGATATTTAATTTAATAGCTTAATGGCTAAGCCAGAGCACATAGATCACATTATAAAGACTACTGCGCGCTCTCTGTCCCACATGAGGACGAAGGCGTTAAAGCAGTCATCCAAACCACAGTGATGACTTTGCAACAGAAAACACGAAATCAAGTATTGCATAAAGAAATTTATGAAGAGCTTTTATGAATGAACAATTAAAAATTTATGATGGACATAGATGGACATGTGGTGACCTCGAGGAGTCGCAATTAGGTAGTGTGAAAAGAGACACAGACAGGTGATCTCACGGCCCTCTGGGCGGTAAGTGGTTACCGCGACTACAGCGCCACCTAGCTTGATGAATTAAGTGTTATTTGTTTATGGGTGTTTTTATTTATTTATGTATAAACGAGCTCAAAACTCGAAATGATACTCAATCTACTCAAAGCCTATCTCGGTCTCGAGTGGTTACTGGAGCCCATAGGCATCAACGTGAATACAACCCCTCTTTTATTTATTTATTTTATTGCCTTTGCAGACATAGAGCATAAGGCCCACCTGATGGTGAGTTACCGTTGTTCATGGACGTCGGCAATGCTAGGGACAGAGCCAAGCGGCTGCCTCACCTTAACCTAAATATGAAAGCCATCAAAAATATTGAAAAAACGTTACTATCAGTAAAAATGTATGAGTTACCCAGAATCGATATTTAAGGCAGACATTCGCTTGAGGAAATTTTTTATTACAGCTATTTACATCTGAAATATAATTATTATATTTCCTATATTTTGTATGGGTATAGATAACGACCAACGAAAATTGTTTTGTAACAGTTGACATAGCTAGGACGGTAGTACTGTTTTCCGAGGTTGTAAGGAGTTATGTTGTAAGTAATCACATTCTGAAAAGGTTGCAACATGCAATTAAAGGCGTTGAAACATTGTAGGTGTTCTGGTTTACTGGTGGTAGGACCTCTTTGAGTCCGCACGGGTAGGTACCACCACCCTGCCTGTTTCTGCCGTGAAGCAGTAATGCGTTTCGGTTTGAAGGGTGGGGCAGCCGTTGTAACTAAACTTGAGACCTTAGAACTTATATCTCAAGGTGGGTGGCGCATTTACGTTGTAGATGTCTATGGGCTCCAGTAACCACTAAACACTAGGTGGGCTGTGAACTCGTCCATCCATCTAAGCAATAAAATAAAAAAAAGGTGCTGTGCAATATAGCAAATAAGATAAATCGGTCATACTCCTCTCGTGAATTATAGGATAGTGATTGTGTATGTTTTTATTTTTATTTGCGGACGGTTAGGTACCGCAGCCTTACCTGTTTCTGTCACGAAGCGTCATGCCTACGGTTTCAAAGGTTGATACAACAGTTATATAGCACAATTCAGATTTAGACCTCATTGACGTTATGATGCCTATGAACTCCGATAACCACTTAACAGTAGGTGGACGTGATCGCTCCCATCTAGATTATAAAGCAAACTGTACCTAGTCAGGTCATAAATTCTGTCACATGTTTAATGTAAAATAATTGAAACAAGTTTATTCATTATGTAACCATTCATATACCAAAATGAACTTAACAAAACATAGATTCTTATGACACTAAAGTTTATTCAAAATGATCTCCGTGATTTTGAATACAGGCCTTCAATCTGCGCGGCCAGTCGTCTATCGCAGCACGAACGAGGTCCATGTCAATATCGGCGGCTGCCTTAATCAAGGATGTCTTGAGTGACTCCAAATTGGGATGAGGCTTTGAGCACGCCTTTTCCTCCAAGTGTTGCCATATCTTGTAATCTAACGGATTCAAATCTGGACTGGAGGAGGGCCAGTCTTCGTGCCGGATGAAGTCGATTTCACGCGCCGCCAGCCAGTCTTGTGTGCTCTTCGCTCTATGAGCTGGCGCCGAATCTTGTTGGAATACCCAGTGCCTGTTATTGAACATGGTATGAGAAACAGGTTCCACAAGGTTCGTCAGGACTGTATTTTGATACACAACTGCATTCGTTTTTACACCTTTCTCACAAAAATGTACCTCTGTTAAGCCCCAATAAGAAACTCCCAACCATACCATGAGCGAGGATGGAAAATGACCTCGTTGGACACGCGGAATACGGTTGCTCGCTTCTTCACTACTGTGTGCGTACACCTTATCATTTTGTTTGTTGTAGCTCTCTTCTACGGTAAAAATTTTTTCATCCGAAAAAAGAATTTCCCGATATTTTTTTCCCGCGTACCGCTTCAACAAAGCGCGGCATCTCTTCAGTCTCAGGTCCATTAGACGAGCATTCAAACGATGTCCTGTTTTTCTTCGATATGCCCGAAGCCCTAAGTCTTCATTTAACACCCTTTTCACCGTGGTTCTGCTTAACCCCATCTGAAGGGCCAACAGTTTCTGCTTACGTTTGGGATTTCTTTGAATTCGCGCCTTCACAGCTTTTATCACTGCTGGAGTCCTAACAGACCGAGGGCGACCACTTCTTGACCTGTCATCTACACTAGAGTCTTCATTGTATCGTTTGATGGTACGATAAACGAATCTTTTGGTTATATTCAAATTTTTCAGTATGTTAAAAATTTGAATTGGCGCGTAACCGCAACGATGCAACGCAATAACTGCAACACGGTCTTCTTTAAGCGTCCACTCCATATTTAAAAATGAGTAAAATTCTAAAAGTATACATTTTTATTTTCATGAACAATTCGAAATTCGAATTCAATAAACTTTTTTGTGGCCAGCATTCTAAAAGAAAAGTTTTTACTGTGTGACAATACTTATGACCTGACTAGTTATATATAAGTGCATAGTTTTAAAATAAAAATGAATATTAGTAGTGCCGGTGGCGGAAACCACTAAATCATAAGTGGACTGTGAGCTCAGCTGAGCACTAAAACCGTAAAAGCACATAATATAAGTATAGCTTTGAAATTGAAAGTATAGGGATACGCTTCTACAGAACTTGTGAACTTTAATTTGAGTTACGCACCACGCCACTGTGCTATAGGCGTGTCAAAGCTTACCTAATCCAACCAAAAGCTCCCCGAAAGTAATTTATCTCGAGCTTTAAGTGATATTCATGGTTTTTTTCACTAAGCACTGGAGCTTTCCCACAACGGAATAATTTATTAGACACTTCTGAGTTAAAAAAGCTTCTTGCATTCTTGCTTTATTTTTTCCAGAACTTTGGCGTCATTACTTATATTATAATGTTTATTAGCAGTACTTGAAGCCACCTTATAATTCTGTGTAAGGATATAATTTAAATGAGATTCGAATTATGGATTTTTCTCTTCTTTTTTTTTATTGCCTTTGTAGGCAGACGAGCATACGGCTCACCTGATGGTAAGGGGTCACCGTCGCTCATGGACGTCAGCAATGCCAGGTGCAGAGCCAAGCCGCTGCCTACCATATCCTGGTTATGATTCTCAAAAACATACAAAAATGTAGATTACAGTGATATGCTGCTATGTCTTGTAATGCAATGCCATAAATGTAAATATAAATAATAAGTAAATATTTATTAACAGCTTAGCATTCTTTTAAGTTTTCGCGAGTACACATAATTAAATCTTGTACGGTGTAAATTTTGCTTTTTTATTGTCAATATATTTTTTCTGATTTTTCACATACTTTTCGAAAACTAGTAACCTAGATATAACGTAAAAGTTGCTTGAAATATTTAAATAGTTCTTGGGGTTCAGTTGGGGTTGGCGTCTGAGAGCTTGCATAAAGTAGGAATGAGTTGCTCGTTCCGGTAATATTGTAATAATTGTTACGTTATAATACTCAAAAAATTTAATATTAAAAAAAAAGACATGCCCGCTTAGTTTCTTGCCAATTCTTCTCAGGACGGAGGTTAGTTTTTGTGAATTGGCGGTAGTTCTTTTGACGTTCAACAAGTATATACTTTCATTTAGGTTGAACATTTTTTTTTTACTTGATTAGATTTCAAAGTCTTTCGAATTACTTCTCAAAAGGCATATTTTAAATCCTCATTTTGATTGTAAAACTAACGCGAGAGAATATTTAAAAACTTATTGATATTAAGTTTGAGTAAAGGAAAAATCAAAACATCAAGCAAAATTAAGTTATCCACCCAACTATACGAAATGTTCAGTACATGTCTTCGAAACCCGTCGAACAATAACCGGATTAAACCGGTTATCGGCAGCGGCTAATAACAATAGTGTCCCGTTTAATCCATAGTGACGGATGACAGCGCCACCCCTCTCTGCCTACCCCTTTTAATTGGCGGCGTGAATATACGCCTGTCAGTCACGGCGTATTTTCGATTTATATTATAATAAGTCGAGATTCTTGACTTAATAAATGTTTTGTCCCTTTTGTGTATATGGACGGGGGGTGAATAAGACGAAAAACGCATTACAATGTGCACGTGCGTTGCGATATTGGTTTCTCTAGAAATTTTCCCGAGATATTGTGGTTGGGTTGAATGATTGACGTATTCATTATTTGCACTAGGTTTGTAACACTATTATACATAACTGGGCGTGTTCAACGATGCCGCTCGCGTTTATTTTGGAACAAAAATCTCTATAGCAGTTCATATGCAGTTTGGTCCAGCGGGGTATTCTGGGAAACCAGCACCACCGTTTGGGCGTCCTGACGGGCTGCCGTACCGAGACGGCTGACGTTTCAGAACCTTCAGTTCGCCTCGAAGGCTCCATCGGGCGGGCTTCCCTGAGGTAAGCTGCGCCAGCTGGTCGTAGTGTTGACCGCGGTAACCCCATTACCGAATTCGGGTTCTGATCTCGGAGGGGATCAGACGCTTGGGTGAAGAGTGCAGGGGAGTCGTTTAGTGGGTAGAGTACAAAAACCATCCTTGGGTCCGCGGTTCGCAGTCGCAGACCAGTCCTACTTACCTCGCGCGCCCCTAGGCGCTGAGACCTCGTAGAAGGTTTGGCTCCCGGTCCGAAAAAAAAATTCTTACACAGTTGTGAAAAAAAAATGATGTTTGTTGCGAACGACACATAGAAACGCGACGTCAACCGATTGTCTTGGAAACGCTTCTCTTGAAAATGTCATTAGTGCGTTTCAGGCCTTTGTTATATATCATTTCAATTTATGCCAATTGCGGTTACAATTGTATTGGATTTTTTTTAAAACTACAGCACACACAGCGGTAAATGGTTGTCGAAGTCCTTTGATATTGCAACAAGAAAACGTAATTACTTTGACGTCGGAGGATGCCTGATGCAGAGCATCACCATCATCGCCCCACATTTGTCCACTGTTGGACAAAAGTCTCCCCAACTTACACCACTGAACCCATTATTCAGCTCTCCTCGTCCCTACCTCGCCAGTCACCCGGCGCGTTTCACCGCTCCACCTGGCCGGGGTCTTTATTGTTATATTATAAAAATACTAATGCTATAATACAACTGCACAATCAGTCAACTCTAACCAAATCCCATGTCTCATAACCAAAAGGAAGTATACATATCTCTACAAATGAATGGAAAAACCTTTTCGCCTTTGCAAATCTCCATAAATAGATAATTCCGTCGGCTCGGGGCCGCTCACAAAGGTACGAGTTATTAATGATGGTCGTGAACGTTGCCTAAGTGAAAACCAATGGGCCGTGGGTGACTGTAGCTTTTTAGCTGAAAGCTTGTATGAAGATTTGCCTCCGCTTGGCGGCACCTTTGTGGGTTCACGATGACAAATTTTAAGTGAATATCTTGTGATGTTTTAGCAACATTTACTTAAGTAAGTAAAGTTTCGAACAACGTTTTGTGAAAGAAGAAATACAAGTAGGCCTAAATGTAATTTAAAATTATTAAAAATAAATTAATGTGAGTTCGTAATTTTCTTTATAAGCCGCACTTAAGGTAGGTTTTTGTCATAGTACCGTCATCATACATGCAATGAATGTACACATTTTCATAAATTTGTAGTGACAGCGGAGAGTGGAAAGATTTTGATAATAGGTTTAAAAAAAAGCTGGTTTATTGTGTACAGCTGTGTGCGCACTGCATTAACTTTGTTACTGTATCAAGCATATCGATACATATAATAAAACAGTAGTGTCTGTTCATTGAACAAAAAATATTAAAATTAGAAGGGTGCTAACTGAGAATAGTAGATCATAGTAATAGTCTTATCATTTTCACAGTGTTTAATTTGTAGCAAAATAGTTAAGCGAAAAATATATAACAGCAAACTAACCCAGGTTAACAAACCCAGACTGACCCCTATGACCTAGAGATTAGCCCCTAGAGATTAGCCCCTAGAGATTATTAGCAATAGGTAGGACAAAAGCTAGGTACCAATTTTTTAAACATGAGCATTGAAAGGTATTTGGTGGGGATAGAGATGGATTTTTGGTCTCTTTCCCGTGAAGCGACTTTACAATGAAGTGGAATAGGACAGATGTGAACATCGATATAACGACTCAATACGGTCTGAATAATACGAATTATAGTATTCGCTTCTATTTTTAGGACCGAAATACTTTTCTTCAATGAGATTAAAAAAAATATCGATTAATACAAGTTTTGTTTTTAATGTCGTCGTATGAGTCTTGTCCTGAAAAAAAAACTTCAATAATATTTTTCTCCAATCTCCCAATGAATATCTGAACTCCGGTATATATATTCACCAATCAAAGATACAAAGTAGTTTTATATTGTCGTCTCGAATTTAACAATATTTGTATAGCAAATAAATGTAGATTTGGCAGTAAAAATGTTATTCGTCGACATTAGAGAATGACGCTGATTACCATCCATTCGTCCGTGATCACGTATACTGTATTGAAATGGAATATTATGTATTAGATAAACGCGCTTAAACCCCAAAAAAACAGCTTTAATTATATACATTTCAAACCATACTCGTTCACTAATCAACCGATCGCAATGACGCGGATAAGGAAAAACAAACGTTTGGCTTGTCGTCATACATAACGTAAAAGCGCTTTAAGAACAATATTATTCTATACGAAATCAAAATTTTGGCTTTAGAATAATAAAATACTTACTGAGATTTAAAAAAACAATGGAGGTTTTATTTTGTAGCTAATAAATTAAATTCAAGTAAGCATAAAGCATCAGCAGCGACTATTAATTTTTGTGAAGCGGGTAGGCAGCCCTCGGGCCACCTTCAATAAATACTAACGCGCTGTCTAGTCACGCTATCGATCCTCCAACACAGAGCCGAATCAGGGCTATGCTGTTAGGGGCTTTATTTAATTATTTTCGCAAGATAGATGCGCTCACCGGTTTGTTAAGCTTAGTGTTGGACAATGGGCTGAGTGCGAGATTTTTAACGTTCTCGATAGCGTAAAATTTAACTCAAATTTGTATGCAGTTGAAACAGCGCCTCTAGCGGCAAACGCAGGCAAACGTTCCAACTCCATACAAGTTTGAGTTAACTTTTGCGTTATCGAGAATGTTAAGAAACTCGAACTAAGCACACAGAACCCGTGGTCTTCACAGCTTTGATCATATTTTACTATTGCAACACCCGCTGTAAGATTGATCTCATATTATACGGCTCTGGAGTTAATTAATTCACTGTTTCTTTGCGATATATCGCGTTCTTCTTCAGACAGCCTTCTTGATTTCTATGAGCAACGATAACTGCTCATCATTAGCTGGGCTACGCTGTCATCAAAGGAGACAAAACCAAAATAATTCGATCTATCGGGCAGGCCAAGTCACGTGTAAGCTGAATTGATATGAAATAATGCCAACATTTTCAAATAATCTTTAGACGTTGATGCAAATTATAGCCACTCATGTTATATAGCCATTATTATTGTCATGTCTATAGGTTCCAGTAACTGCCTCATGTTGCACGGGCTGTGAGTTCGCCTACCGATATAGTGTTATAAAAAAGTATTTCGACCCCTCCAATATCCCTCTGAGTCCATACCTGCTATTAGGTGTCTCGACTCCCCAAGCGCCTTTGTACGGAGGTGGCAGGTGGAAGAGATGCGGTTTTATCCTGCCCTTTTTATGTCATGCTGAGGTCTACTGCACTTACAGGATGTAAGATAATCATTTCAGAAGCCGACACTATAATTATTTACTAACTCAGCGTTAACGAAAAACTGCTGAACTACGATCAAAGTAAAACATTTTAAACTTACATGGCAAAGTCAGTATCGATGACTTAAACACTTGTTAAACACACAAAATTTTGAAATGGACTTTGAAATTTTGTATCACCTCGGAGACGGAACTTAATCCCAATATAAATATATGTCTAGACATATATTAGATATTCAATGTTCATAAAACACCACGTGAATTTTAACCGACAAAACAAATCCACTGTACCGCAAGCAAAGAAAGCAGAATTTCATATTTCAATTTACAGCGAACGTTTCCTTTGATTTCAAATACAAGCAGCTCTACAATAACGAGCTTACAGTAAACTTGAAACAGCTTTTAAACTCACAGTAATAACCTAACGGCTTGAAGCCGGAACACAATGAGGAACGGAAAATATTTTCGTGTGATTTACCGGCGTAGCAATATATCGTAGCGGTCTACGGCGTAGCACAATAGACACAGACCGTGGCGTAGCGCCGTTCAGCCATTGAAATAATCTAGGGTTGCTTACAAAAATTACAAGTAAACAAGGATATTTGAAAACTTTTCAATAAAATTTAAAAACAATCTATACTTATATACTTAATATTATAAAGAGGAAAAAATTGTTTGTTTGTTTGTTTGTATTGAATAGGCTCCGAAACTACTGAACCGATTTAAAAAAATTCTTTCACTGTTGGAAAGCTACGCTAACCCCGGGTGACATAGGCTACATTTAATATATTTAAAAAAAATTTGGGATCTTTACTGAAACTCCAATAATGTAACTCAATGTGTAAAAAAATTACCTAAAATTCTTTACATCGCGTGCGCTACTTCCCAAGCGAAGCCGGGGCGGGCCGCTAGTAAATTATAACTTAAGTGACAGACAGCTTCAAGTTAAATTCAAATTTTTCAAGACGGAAGATTTCGTAAATTTTAAAACTTTTAAAACGTGTCGTGTTTGAGGTCCTAATCGCTTGAAAGGCTATCCTATAATTCAAACGAAAAACATGAACATTACTGGCATAAATAAACAGTTTGCAATACGGCATATCATCAAAACGAGAACATCAATATAACCTTGTAACAAGTTCGGAATAACGATAATAAGAGATAGTTTATCGCACAAAAACCACGAACCAATCGTTCGGTGGAAGATTTTCTCTTCGTCGTTTCTTGCAGTGATCTCTATGACCTCCGATGACACATATCATATATACTAATATTATAAAGCGGAAAAGTTTGTTTGTTCGAACGCGCTAATTTCAGGAACTACTGTTCCGATTTGAAAAAAAATCGGTAGTCTGTAAACCCGGTTTACTGACGATAGTTGAACGTGACAACGTCATAAGAAAATACTGATGGAATGGTTTCATTTTTCAATTATCGCAATTATCGTTACTATAAACAATTGACACCACATTCACTTTTCACTGAACTTCATACTTGACGAAAACATGTACGCCTCAGAGCGAGGTAACGCCGCATGAGTCATGTTCTTTCGTGCGTGCTGCCGGCTCCATCGAATTATAAGACGTTGTCACGTCAAAATTCTTTCAGTATCAGATAGCTCATTTATTGAGGTAGGCTATAGGCTATACAAAATCACGCTAAGACCAATGCAAGCGGATCCACCAATAAATAATGTATCAAAATGGGTTTTTTTCCCTTTTAAGAGCTTCCACAGCATGCGTTATATAATAGTACTAGCTGTACCCGTTCGCTTTGCTGGGCATTTAAAATTAACATTATTATTTCTCACCTCCACAAAGATTCTCATCATTAACACCCACACAACTGGTGTAGGGCGGCCAACGCTCATATAAATATTAGCCTATCCATTAAGTGCATGTATTTTCTACATGGATACCAAGTTTCAAGTCAATCGGATACATGATTCAATAGTTATAACGGAACATCCGTAAAAATTACTGTAGATTTATATATTAGTATAGATGGTAACTATTCCACGCGGACGAAGTCGCGGGCAAAAGCTAGTAAAAAATACCAAAGTAAATACCAGACAGCCCTGGTTCAATATCTAGGATGTTGAGCGATGGCTCGGCTGGACCATCGCCAGAGTAAGTCCAACGTGGCCGGAATGAGAGGATCGATGGAAAAAAAGGACATATTTATCGAAACGTACTGAGAAATTCCTATTAACAGCCTCCTTCCGTTCCTTGCTTGTTGTATTCGCTGGGCTTCTTCCAATATCGATTCATTGTTTTATTACGTTGCTCAATTCGTGAATACAATGTTTTATTTATGTTCGTTCTGTTTTGTAAATAGAATGAAGATGTTTACTCGTTCTCGATAATAATTATTATTGGATAGACTGTCTACGCCAAACAAGGTCAGAAAACAAGATAATTTTCATACTGAGCGTAAAAAGAGAACCTTGAATATTGTAAAGAAACATATATGTATGTGAGTATGTATGTTTTTTTTATTTTTTAGATGGGTGGACGAGATCACGGCCCACCAGATGTTAAGTGGTTACCGGAGCCCATAGACATCTACAACGTAACTGCGCCACCCACCTTGAGATATGAGTTCTAAGATCTCAGTATAGTTGCAACGGCTGCCCTACCCTTCAAACCGAAACGCATTACTGCTTTACCGCAGAAATAGGCAGGGCGGTGGTACCTACCTCAGGAGGTGCGGACCTCACAAGAGGTCCAAC
Source organism: Bombyx mandarina (assembly GCF_003987935.1). The sequence continues at coordinate 2,745,244 of NW_021011513.1, forward strand.
CACCAGTATGTATGTATGTATGTATGTAAATATGTATCTATATACAATGCGCTGATACCGCTATGAAACTCAAACTAATGTAAACCGAATAATAGCCTCCAAATAACATAACCACGGTATAATGGGTTCATAATAATTTAATGCCGAAGTAAATTATATGGACACATTTTCTTAATTACACGGTACTGATGTCCCGGACTTGAAACCGATCGACAATATAAAGTAACTAACAAAAATAAACCTCAATGCTTTGGAATTAAGGTTCAATGGACTAATCAAAGGGTAGGGCACATTCGATAGAGGAAATATTTAGTAATATCAACCTTATCTGTTGATTTTAAAGTTCAATTTGGAAATCATAGGATAAAATTGGCTGGGGTCTGTTCTTTGGGGTAAGCGTCAAAGCCTTCATTAGACAAGTTTACGGCGATATAGTTTTGGGAGTACATAGATATTTAGTGTATCTTTCTATTCCTGAGTAGTTGACATGAAGATAGTTGAATATTAAATATTCGTAATGTATAACATTTTACAGGTTTGTTTTAGTTTCTTGTTAATTTTATTTTACGGCTACGAATGAAGAGAACATCTTAGACCAGTTACGTGGGAAGTAGGGCCCATAGACAAACAACATGCGCTCTCTAGCCATGCTGGCCAACATAAAATTTTTCAGCAATATCATGGCGTGGAACCTCTTTGACAAGACATACTATGACTATAAGACATAGACTAAGACTAAGACTAGACATTGTGACTTTCTTAGACCAAGACAATAGGAAAAGGAAAAAAAGAAAAGACAAGTATAATACAACTTAAATACCCTAATCGACGACAAATGAATTAACTGACCGATCAAGTAAATACCATGCCTATTTTGCAACTAAAATATCCTTAAAATGGCTGAACTAAAACGCCCCGAACTAGCCAAGATCAACGACTAAGAAAGTTATTCCAAATGAGTCTTCAACTGCATTTCTATACGTAGGCGTCGACGGTCCTCTTGTGATAAACAGTAAAATCATTATTATTTTTATTTTTATTATGAAGGAAACATTACTGGTGGCCCGGATGCCTTTCCAGTTTCACCAGGACAGGTGGGCGAGTACGGGCTCAGCCAGGAGACCTAACAACTCAAGAGTAGCTGCTTCGCGCATGAATCTACTACCGGATCGAAATCGCGACCCACTGAGAAGATCCGACAAGAAACTCAGGGAACTGGTGTTTAGTTTATGTTACGAGAACGATTACCGGGGTCCCTAAGCCTGCTCCTAGAGCTAGAGCTGAAAGCGTTTAATGCAAGAGTTATTCGATATGAAGGATCAGTAGGGACGTGGGTCATTATTAAAAAAAAGAAAGCAGATTTACAGTTAGCCCTGTGTCTTTGCTAATTAAAAGAAAAACAATTTAAATTGCCTGCGATATGTCATTTTATCGATGTATACTCTGCTAAGGCTTGTAGGCACCGAGGACGCAATCAATCAGGGTGCAGTCACCACTTTGCGGGGACACCGTACGAATATCTAATTTTGTTTGTTAGAGCACCCTCGGCCGCGTCCACTGCGCACGCGCGCTACACCCTAAATCCACGACGTTTTGATGGATCACCCTTAATGACAGGCGAAGGGGATAGAGATGGGAATAGGACGATTGTTTTTATCGATAAACGTGAATCGCGACTCAGAAGTGTAGTTTGCAAACTTCGAACATCGTAACAGCTTGAAATCAACTAAGATTCGTATAACGGTTTTTAGAGCAAAGGCAAAGTGATGAATATCAATATGTCTAATCACTATTCGTCGCTTTATTCATTATCAAGTCGTAAACCAAATGCAAACGGTAATTTTCGCGAGTAATACTTGCGACTGATTATAATTATGTGTTATTGCGTTCTAAGCTATATTCTAGTGGATTAAAAAAATCGGTACTAATTAAAAGCATAACCTTTTTTTAAGAATCCTTAATTTCAAAGTTAAGAAGATTGTCGCTTGAAGTGCGAGAGCCTCTCTCGCAGTAGCCTCCTACATCGAACAAAATGTTTTATTCATCCATGTATTAATCTGATGACTCGTAAGCAATCGCAAAAATAGTAAGTCAAAAAAATTATTGATTGTCTGTAAAGTCAGTTTACGGACAATAGTTTTACGTGTTAACGCCACTAGCAGAACTATTCGAACACTAGCTCTGACGTCACGCGAGAAGAGAGATAAATGTATCACAAGCCAATGCTTGGGCCGATCGTGTCTCTCTATCCCTTGTTCTGCGCCCTCCCTTGCACGCTCAAGCCCAGGCGGAACGTGACACTTTTTCGTGCGTGCAGTCGGTGTTCATCGATTTACCTCAAAAATGTATTGAGCCACTTTAAATAATTTATCGATATCGACACAAGTAGCGTCCCATCTCTAGAGCGTTCCCGGCAACACGCGCGCCGCTACATGAACAGCACTCCGTACAATTGTATTAGACATTAGCGCGGACGAACAATTCATGCTTTTATTACACGTACTTTGTATTCCCTCACATTAATGAGTTCGAACATTCTGTGCTAAATGATGAAATATATCGATGTCATGGTACCATATCTATTTTACTTCCCTTTTAATTTTATTACTGAAAAAAGGATCATCTTAGCTATGTCCCGAGCTTTCTTTACATATATGAGCAACGGTAGCTTTAGTCGTGGTATTAAGTAAGCTTTTTGTTTTTATAATAATGAGTTCGACGTACGTCTTAAAATCTCTCGTATATTCTACGATATTATATCTATTAGATATTATATTCTATCTCTACGTATATTCATTAATTAATTTACCATCAATTTCTCTATTGTACTTATAGTATTTAAAAGCACAACAAAAACAACACTATAATGACAGGAATACGATCAATAATTCAATAACAAATTCTGAATTAGTGAGGGCCATACGTATTATCGATAACTTGTACTTACCTAATGATGGCGATCACGAAATATCACAATCAAATAACTAGAAAGTTATTATTGTTTGTTGGTTTTATGGAGAATTTATATTGATTTGAATTATCGGACTTATTAAGATTAGTTCATGTGTTTGTCTATCAAGTTTCCTAACCGATGCATATATTTGCGTCTGACAGTATTCATTGCACGACATGGCTTTGTCTGTAAACGTGTGTTATTGTTCGGAATAGCCAGCCATTGTCTAGCCGTTATCTGGTCTGGAAGAGATCAACGGGAACGATAAGATTATATATTATATACTAGCTGACCCGGCAGACTTCGTAGTGCCGTTCCCGTCACGAGGACTGTGGTGGATTGGCACACGCTGGGCATCAGCCTGGCTGAATCTGATCCACCATCGCTCCCGTTTAACCCGGACTCTATCCCGTCTCCTCAGGATACCGCTGAAGCCATAGACATCTTAACGTCACACATCACCTCGACATTAGATAGGTCATCGAAACAAGTTGTAGCGGAGGACTTCCTTCACCGCTTNAAAACAAAAAAATAAAAAAAAAAAAAAAAAAAAAAAAAAAAAAAAAAAAAAAAAAAAAAAAAAAAAAAAAAAACTTCGTAGTGCCTCAATCGATAAATAAAAGACCTAACTTTTTTATAAAATAAACTTAAAACGAACAAAAGGAATCCGTCACGACGATCGACGGGGGACACATCAAAGGAAAAACAAAATTGTTATTTTAATTTAATTCAGAGCATTTTCATATTTATCTACCTTTTAAACCTTCTCTGAACTTCCACAAATAATTCAGACCAAAATTAGCCAAATCGGTCCAGCCGTTCTCGAGTTTTAGCGAGACTAACGAACAGCAATTCATTTTTATTTATATAGAAGATTAGTTATTATTGTGTCATGATACGTGAATGATGAATATGCGTTAATGAAAAGTGAGAGAAGCAATTAAAAGAACAGACGTTAATTTTATTTATTTTATTTTGTTAAAATGTTGCCGTGACATATTGTAGACAGAGGTTTGGCTGTGTCTCTGGCGCTCCTGATGTTGATGAACGACGGTGACCATTCATCATCAAATCATCAGGCGAGCCATATGCTCGTCTGTCTACAAAATGATAAAAAGAAACATTTTTAAAATCATAATTCTTTCGAAGTTTTTTTTTAATATTTGAACTTTTTATTATTCGTATTTCAAGCCGTTTTTATGTACTATATAACAATTACAAACGTAAACACATGAAAAACAAAATCTTATACTAAAAAACAAAATGTTATACTAAAAATGAACTTTAAAATAAGAATTCGATCGATACACTTTCACGTACTAGCGTCACATCAGGGCAAGCTAATTTAAATTTCGAAAATGTAACATCAAATCTGTGTCTCGTCAAATCTTTGTCTCGTCAAATCTCGAGTTCAGCGGTCCGGCAAACTTAGGGACCGTATGTCAGAGTCTAAGCGGCACGCCAATTTAACGCTGGCTGCTTCGAACTAGCGACCGAGCTAATACCGTAATGACATCGTAACTAGCTTAAGTTGTCCGTTGAAAGTGTGATATCTGAACGTTTATTTCCTGTGCTATCTTAAAGTTAGTTATTGAGATATGCTGTCAAAGGGTATTGGAACGTCGTCAGCTTGGGAGTATCGACGGACTGGTTGTAGCGGGGAATGTAGATAGATGATTGAACAGTTCACAGCTGATAGTATGCTTATCGGTGCGACCAAGTAACAACACCCACTGGCCTCTCCATGATCTCAGATTTTGGGGCTGCCAAACCGTGCCGTGAAGCAGGGATGCGTTTCGGTTTGAAGGGTGAGGTAGCCGTTGTAACTATACTGAGACCTTAGAACTTATATCTCAAGGTGGGTGGCGCATTTACGTTGTAGATGTCTATGGGCTCCAGTAACCACTTAACACCAGATAGAGTGTGAGCTCGTCCACCCATCCAAGTAAAAAAAAAAACAAATCAAACGGAGGGAATAATCCAAAATAAGAATCCATGTTAAGAACAATCTTTCGTAAAAAAACACGCCCATAAAAAGAATTTGAAGATCTCCAATTTGTCGTGTATAGGCTTCAAGATGTTCCCACTCAGAGTTCATAGCTTGTGTGATATAAAAAGGCTAGAGGATCAATCAATTGTTTGTTTTCCATTCCGTGATCAGAAGATCACTCTAGCTAGGCCGAGCGACGGTAATTATTTACCCATCATTCAACCGTTGAATCTTCACCTATTTCCTACCTTATTTCCATATGGTATTCCATATGGCAGCGGCTTGGCTCTGCCCCTGGCATTGCTGAATTGTCCATGGGCGACGGTAACCACTCACCATCAGGTGGGCCGTATGTTCGTCTGCCTACAAGGGCAGTAAAAAAAAATGCATATCCCTAAGTACGTAGGCAGTAGAGCATAAACCACCAGCGGAAGCTAGCGATACTTACAAAGCATCAGATACGGCGATAAGTCTACGCTGACAATTAAATTTAATTTTTGTTTTGTTGCAGATTTAGCAGACGATAAAATCTTTATAAAATTAAGCAAAGTCGGTGAGTGAATACCTTTTTATAACAACTTCTTGTTTTTATTGAAACCCCGTGGGACCGAGACAAAATATTACATTAATACAACTCGGGTCGTATGGGAATATCACACTCATATGGGACTCTATAATTTGCGTAAGTGCATGAAGCAGACACATAAAAACATACAGACCACCTGATGGTGAGTGGTTACTGTTGCTCATGGACGATAATAATGCGAAAGGCACAACCAAGCAGATAGACACCGCTAAACAAACCTACCAGTAATTACGCAGATTATAATTTATGTGGGTTTAATTTAATGTTGTTCCTTCGTCGCCGAAGTCATTCCACGTTTGCTACGGAATTCGATCATCGCCATAGTCAAACGACAAAACATGATTGCGAAAACCACACTGCCAAGAGTGTTGTGACGAAGAAGAATAGCCAGAATAATAGCCGCTATAGGTACACCGGGCGTACGATCCTTTAGGCTAGGGCCATTACAGAATTCAGTTTCTTACTGGCTCTTCAAATCGAGCATACAACATTCGGAATGATTAGTACAATCCAGGTCACTTCAAAGAGCCTCTAAAAATTCGTTTTCTTTTGTTAACCAACACTCACGATCCAGTGGAAGGGTTATGGTTTTACAAAAAAAAAGATGTGGTGTCGTGGGACACCAGGTAGGAACGAAGTTCCTTCGGCTAATGTAGAATCGACACAATTTGCAAAAAAAAATCGTGCTCAATTTTATGTTGGTTTTCTTGATTTTTCTCTTAAATTTTGCTGATTAGTTTTTATTTAAGTACAGGAAAGTATTTAGGAAATTCAGTATTTTAGGAAATAATAAATTACGTAAAATAAANGAAGTTCCTTCGGCTAATGTAGAATCGACACAATTTGCAAAAAAAAATCGTGCTCAATTTTATGTTGGTTTTCTTGATTTTTCTCTTAAATTTTGCTGATTAGTTTTTATTTAAGTACAGGAAAGTATTTAGGAAATTCAGTATTTTAGGAAATAATAAATTACGTAAAATAAAAATAAAATCGTAATTCAAATTATCAGTTAAAATAACAAAATATGTCTCTTAATTTTGTTTGACAACATAAAATTACATAGAAATAGAAATAATTACAAAATAGAGAGAGAAGGGATGAGAGAACGAAAAGAAAGAGGGAGAAAGAGAAAGGTATTATATACTACTCACGCACGTCTCATTTAACGGTTTTATTCCACGCACTTTTTTCCACGGATTTTTTCTTACGGTTTTACTATCACACTTTTTTCAGTTCGGTCGCGCAGCAAAATCCCTATCCCCTCCAAGCCGGCCGTAAGGAACTTCGTTCCAAAAAAAAAACTTAAGTACAGAATATTTAAATTCGTTTAGTTCATTTTGAAATTCGAACCGAGAAGCAATACACATAATCATTATAATTAACCGAATAACGCAATTAAAGCTGTGCATCAATGCAGCAGCGTAAACAAAACGCAACTAACTACACTGAACAGGAAACGGAAGCAGGGCTGCGTTTCGCTTCGGCGCTGTAAATCGGTCGTCGCGCGCATTCTCCTGTCATCGACGTCTGCGCGCGCGCACCTTATATTACGCACTCGACTAGTGTGACCAGTAAAATTTGGAACAAACGATTTTTGTTTTTATATTTTTATTGCTTAGATGGGTGGACGAGCTCGCAGCCCTCCTGGTGTTAAGTGGTTACTGGAGCCTATAGACATCTACAACGTAAATGCGCCACCCACCTTGAGATATAAGTTCTAAGATCTCAAATATACTGACAATGACTGCCCCACCTTTCAAACCGAATCGCATTATTGCTTCACGGCAGAAATAGGCAGGGTGGTGGTACCTAACCGCGCGGACTCACAAGAGGTCCTACCACCAGTAATAAATTAAGCATTCCACCTTATTTTTCAACATGGGTGACGGCATCCTGTCGTGGTATTCATGGAATCCGGAGATTGCCTAACAGTGAAATTGGGCGGCGAACTTATCAGACCGGAATTAACTCAGATTCCATTTACTTCTATTAATCTGCTGTATGTAGCGACTTGGCTGTGCCCCCGTGTCTATAAGGCGCGTTTACTATCAGAGGGACCGTACGCTCGTATGCTTATAAAAGCAATAAAATTAAAATAACTTCTAGAAGTATTAAAAACTATAAATATTTAATTTTAAATTAAAAACACAATTTTATTGGAATGTGCTGAATTCACAAGTCAAAAACAACAATTAGCCTAAAATAATAGTTTAAAGTAATACGTATAATAATTGTTAAGCGACAGAATAAGCGTCAGTCATCGGTCGAGGCTCGAATATCTGTATCGTCACGCCACTTGTTGCACTGTCGATATGTTCATCTATAATATTATATATCCTATTTAACTCAAGCGTGGGACGACCGTTGAACCACAAGAGGCACACTTAGCTGTCACCCACGCGGCAGAACACATCTACTCGTGAAGAACACACTCGTACTAACAAGATCTCTGATATTAGCATTGTATTTAAAAAATAAAAAATAAACTTTGAGACACCCTACTCTCGGTTCAGTACAGCCAATCCCAATGTCCACGAACTCGCAAGCAAATTTACGATCAGCTCTTACATTATCTCAGCGCATTAACGCCGTGTGTGGCCCACTGTTGGTTTTTCGCTACAATGTTGCTTGCTTAGCAGTTTATACATTCAATTCGAGCTGGCTTTCAAAGCTACTTAGACATGGCCATGATAATTGGCAACATTCCACTCTCACTTACTGTTACTAGTTTTGTTTGTTCAATTTAAAGATATAGACAATTGAGAATCATCGTGCGTCTAAAAAGATATAAGATATCCAATTATTGTATGTTTTTGCTCACGACAGTCATGTAGAAGAAAGGTTCGAGCCAACAGACGTATACTTGACGAATAGAACGTGATTTTCGTCACCCTCAAACCATCGGTATAAAGCTAAAGCATCACATCTGTACCTTTTTTTTTTTTTTTTTTTTTTTTTTTTTTTTTTTTTTTTTTTTTTTTTTTTTTTTTTTTTTTTTATTTTTTTTTTTTTTTTTTTTTTTTTTTTTTTTTTTTTTTTTTTTTTTTTTTTTTTTTTTTT